>PVIU01019932.1:0-35187 GCA_004026605.1 Ondatra zibethicus
TGTGTGTGTGTGTGTGTGTGTGTGTGTGTAAGAGAAAGAGAGAGATCATTCTTGATCAGTCTTGTTTATCTCTTTGTTTTGCATCCTTTTTCTTCTTATAATGAATAATTCTACTGCCAACATAAGTAAGGTCCTGAATGTCTAGGAATCTGTTTTCAGAAATTGTGTTTCTATTGTAATAAGTGGCTGTGTTGGTTCAAAATGTAATGCCACAATAATGAAACATTACACAATTTTCCATAGCAGTTGTTACATTAAATGTGTGTATTTTAAATTAATTTTTATTTTTCTCTTATCATACATATTGGAAATTCATTTCTTTGACCTTTAAATAAATAGAAACTGAGTTCTTGGTGATTGCACCAAGACCTCACTCCTACTGTAGGGAATATAACAAAACTTGGATATTTGCTGGTCTTTTGCTTTTTGTATTGTACAAACTAACTAAATATGTGACAATCAGTAAAGTTGCTTACCCAATATTCCAAAATTTAACAGAGTAAGTAAAATTACATATATATAGTTATTCTTAATACAGTTTATATATTTAATATAGTATGTATACAGTTATAGTTAAATTTTAAAATAATTTGGGACTTAGTTGTCTGTATTCTGGAAGTGGTTAACATATGGGGAACTGATGAGGTTGACTTTTAACTTTCAGACTGTCAACTTGGGACAATGCACGGACACCATTACCATATGCAACAGACAGCCTAATGCCCAGTGCCTCTCTAGTTATCCCTTGTTTAGAAGTTATAGTACTGGTAACAGAAACGTTTTAGGAAATGTCTTTTTTCTATGAGGTGCTTTCTTTTGCAATTCTAAAAGTCTCTCCAAGACCTGTTCTGAACATTGTGGAGCCTTCAGCAAAATTAACACATGGGATAGAACATGTATAAGTAAGTGTATTTAGTATTTTTTTGGTTTTATAACCTTTATTATAAAAAACCTTGCAAATAAATAAAAACATCACACACAAAAATATATCCTCTTACAAAGGAGTCCTTGAGAGATGGAAAAGGAGAGGCAATAGAATACTTGTGATACAAGGCTGGGAGAATAAACACTGAAGGCAAAGGTTTAGTGGAGAAAGCTTGGAAATGTCAGGGAGAAGAAGTTGGACAAAAAAATTAACAAAAATTTTGCATGTAAAATGCCATAACAAACTTGTTACATTGCAAACTAGTCTTTTAAAAGTCATAATGTTTGTTTCTAGATGTTGTGTTTAAGAAATGATATGATGTGAAAAGGGATATTGCATGCATTATACAGACTATGGGAAGGCGTGAGGTGAGGAATGGGAGGAAGCTGATGATGTAACCATGCTATAATCTCAAAGCATAAAAGAAATGACTTACTAAAAAGAGAAAGAAAAAGACATACATGCACACACAGAGCCACAAAACCAAATGAATGAATGCTAGTATTTTTGTATGGTTTTAGAAAAGATAATTAAGGAGAATAGAAACACTTGATATCTTTCTTATGCTCTCATCCATTTTCTATAGCTCATCTTTCCTGCTCAAGGGTTTATTCACATACCGTGTACATAGACATTGACAGTTGTATATATTTTTATGCCTTAATAATTGTGCCCATGAAGACTAGAGTGCTTGTTTTAACTAATTCATCACTATTTTCCATAATTACCTGTTAATAGCTAAGGCATCCACCTTATTATTGCATTATGGTATAAAAATGCTTCATTGAGTTCAGCTGCTTTTGACAGATAACAAGCTTGGTGCATGTATTCATTTACTTATATGAAATATTCCTTAAAGTGTACACAGCAGAGGGGCTGCCTGGATGTATGCAGCCTTTTTAGATTGCTAGGTGCTGCTGCCTGCTCTCCAGAATAATGACAATTCACTTTTTCACCATTTTTATGGGAAATTCCCCTTTTATCCAAATTCATTTTATGGTGCAGGAAGTCCTTCTGTATATGGTTTGCTTTTATTGGTTAATGAATAAAGAAGCTGCCTTGGCCTGTGATAGGGCAGAGTAGAGCCAGGTGGGAAAATGGAACTGAATTCTGGAAGAAAGAAGGCAGAGTCGCGAGAAGCCTTGTAGCTGCCACCGGGGAAGACTGGAGTGACTATTGTCTGATAATCTAGTGATTTCTTTCAATTTTATGGAGCCAGCTTTACTTGACTCCCCCAACACCCAGAGCATTGTTTAGGCCCCAATTCTGAGCTTTACCTTTCAGTCAATAGAACCTATCTTGTGAAAGTGGTCCCATGGTGCTTCATTAAAAAACACAAAATTATGATATTTATAAACCATTCCCTCTAGGCCCTAGCCTGAGCTCTTTATCAATAAATAGAACTCATTTTCATTGCTAAGATCACAGGCTCTTTGTGGGATTCCCCTCTGTATTTTGTGAATACCATTGGTTAATAAAGAAGCTGCTTTGGGCCTATTGCAGTGCAGAATAGGGCAAGGTGGGAATTCCAAGCAGATAGAGGAGGAGAGAGTAGACAGAGTCAAAGAGAAGCCACGTAGCTGCCAAGGAGAAAGACACCCACTGGAGCCTGTTGGAACTCTGCCGTTAGCCCACGACCTAGTAGCAATGCACAGATTACAGAGATGGGTTAATTTAATATATAAGAGCTCTCTAGGAATATGCTTAAGTGATTGGACAAGCAGTGTTTTCATTAATACAGTTTTTGCAACCCTTTACTCAGAGTTAATACCTGTCTTTTATGCTAAGGTATGTCTCTTTTATGCAGAAGAAGGGAGGATGTTATTTCTGTATCCGTTTTGAGATCTTATGTTCTTTTATTGACAAACTGAGGTCATTGATATTGAGAAATACTAATGACCAGTGGTTGTGAATTCCCATTATTTTTTTTGTTGTTACTGTTGTTGTTGTTGGTGGTGGTGGTGGTGGTGGTGTATGTGTGTGTGTGCCTGTGTGTCTGTGTGTCTCTTTTTTGGGTATTGCTGGTGTCAGATTATCTATTGCCTGTGTTTTTGAAGGTATAATTAACTTCCCTTTTCAGGTCCTTTCCATCTAGTGCTTTCTATAGGACTGTATTTGTGTATAGGTACTGATTAAATTTGACTTTGTCATGAAATACCTTGCTCTCTCCATCTATGTTGACTAAAAGTTTTGCAGGTATAGTAGTCTGGGCTAGCATCTATGGTCTCTAAGAATCTGCAACACATCTTCCTAGACTCTTCTGACTTTTAGAGTTTTCATTGAGAAGTTGGGTGTGATTTTGATCATTATTTGAAATTCAATTTATATAATATTATGCTATATCCAAAAGTTATGATGTGGGATTCCCCTCTGTATGCTGTGATTGCCATTAATGAATAAAGAAACTGCTTTGGACCTATAGCAGGGAAGAACTTAGGCAGGAAAACTAATCTGAATGCTGGGAGAAAGGAGGCAGAGTTTAAAGAAGCTACGTAGCCCCGCCAGGGCCAGATGGAACCTTAGCTGGTAAACCACAGCAATGTGGCAATACACAGATTAAAAGAAATGAGTTAAATTAATATATAAGAGTTAGCCATTAAGAAGCTAGAGTTAATGGGCCAAGCAGTGATTTAATTAATACAGTTTCTGTGTGATTATTTTGGGGCTAAGCAGCTGGGAACAAACTAATGGCCCCCTTACTACAAAGTTATGAGAGGAACAAATGTGTCATGGGACAACTAGAATCAACCATCGATTTCTTAGAAATGGGATTGAGTGGGGTTCTATCATAAGTGATATTTAAGCCAGGTGTGGTTTTCATATGAGATTTTGCTGCACAAAAAAGTTAATGTTACCCTCTTCATATCTTCTTGATCATTATTTTGAATCTTTAACACTCTCATTGTAAACAGTAAATGAGCAGTCATTTTTTATTACTGAAACATTGAATGCTGCTTATAATATTTAAAATTGTTGACTCTGTTTTACTATCCTCATAGCTTTAAAAACATTTTTCTTATTTTTTCTTTCTTTTATTTTTCTCCTCTGAACAATTTTGATCCTATCTTCAAGTATATACGCATACATATATTTCAAATATCTATACAAAGTTAAGGTACCACAAAACATAAAACATACAATATTTGCTTTTCTGAGATAGTCATAATTTTCTTAATTTGATCATCTCCAGTTGCGTCCATCCTTTTGTAAAAGATATAACATTTGTCTTTACAGCTGAGAAAAGTTCCGTGTATCAACAGAGGAATCAATGAACTTATTTTCTTAACTATCACAATTACTTGAATCATAACTGAAAAATGCCACCCTTTGAAGTACTGAGAACCATCAAAAGTCCTCTGCTCATATCCCTGAACCAGGTACCTCCCTGCCTTCAATGAGTCAGAGCCAACAGCCTGTCATTCCTAACGACCAATCAAATACCTCTCTATCTTCGTGTATATTCCCTATGTGCATGCTCCAAACTCCCATAAAGCCTTCCTTCACACCCTCCTGGTCTGAAATGTCTCCATTCTCACTCAGAGGAAGTCATTTTGAACGTCCCCCTCAACCTCCCCAATAAATGTCTTGCATGAGGTCTGTTCCATGGTGGTGAGATATTTATGCAATGCCTACTTTATATTTTCAACAACAATATGGCTACAATGTAGCTAAATAGGCACCCTACATAGTATATGCTGAATGCGTCAATACTAAATTGTCCTCTTTTCGGTGTTGTATCTTTAGTGGACAGACACTTCTATTAGTATTTGTTCACTAACTGAAGAAAGGTTCAATAATTGAATTACTTTTAATGTAGTATCATCTACATATAAAAATATTCTATTTGTTGTTTGGAGAACTTAATAGAAAATTCTATCACCAATTCTACCTAGGATTAGTGTCATTTATGTTTGAGATTATAATATAAATACACCTTTTCTCTCTTCCCTTCTCTTGCCCCAAGCACTTTCAAATAACCATTTTCACTTTCATTCAAATTGATTTTCTCACTTTTCATCAATATTTGGGAATGCGTATATATATATGTTGTGATCCATCTGTTTAATGTTACTTGTATATAATGTATTATGGTGAGACCAGCAGACCAGTGGTATTTCTGGGGAAGACCAATTCTCCCAATTTCATCTTCCTTTGGTTGTGTGTAGTTTTGTGTAAAGTTGAAGATCCGTGGTCTTTCCTGCTCCTTTTGGTTTGTCTTTGTTTACCACTGTCCCACTCTTGTTTAGGAGGTCATGTTGGTAAGATTTGTGGGTTTATCACCTAGGAGACACAAGACAAAATGTGCTTCAAAACTCTGAATTTGAAAATGCTAACCAATAAAAATGTATTATTACATTTCTAAACCTGACTCCCCTGTGCAACATTTTCCTCAATTCCAGAAAACTCCATGTTACTGATAAGAAACAGAATGTCTCCTTCACTTTTTATTGCATCTTCCAGAACTATTGATTTTAAAAGATGAAATTGGCTTGCAATAAACATTTCTGGAGATAGATACCTGTCTTTGGGTGGAGATACTGTTCAATGGTAGAATGCTTGTTTGCTGCTCAAAGACCAAGGTTTATACCCACCAGTTCTCCCTCCCTCCCTCCCTCTTTCTCTCTCTCTCGTTTCTACCTTGTTTTCAACTGTTTAATAATGACTACATGACCACATGTCAAAATCTTTAATCCTCCCTGCATTGATTTTGCTTGTTGTCACTCTAAGATCTAATTTTATTCTGCTCTATTTAGATCCAAATTACCATATATTATTATTATTATTTGCTGGAAATACAGCCATATACTACTGTGTATTTTCCGAGTACTTGTAAAATAGTCTATTGACTATGTTAAAATGGTAATATTTCTGAATATTACCTGAACTTTTCTGTTTCATTGCTTTGCTACTCTTCATGACGTTAGTAAGCATTGCTGCTGTCAATTAGTCATGTTTGAAATCAAGATATGTCATAAAATCTTTTAATTGTTTTGTTTATTCAGAGAATTTTTTGTCCTGTGTGAATTTAGGATTTTTTTTCTTCATACTTAAAGGAAATCTTTTGGGATACTGATAGGGGTTACATTGAACTGTAGGTGACTGTAAGTATTAGGAGCCTTCCATCAATTCTAAATGTTCTTATTCATGAACAAGGATTCCTTTTCAGGCATTCATAGTTTCTGTATCATCTTCTATCAGTGACCTAAAGATTTTGTTCCACAAGTCTTTTATCTTGGAATTCCTGGCCTTTTTGCCTACAGATGTTATTGTAAATGTGAGATTGTGCTTTTCAAATTCCTCTATATCTGGTTAAGTGGCAGTGATTAGAAATTAAAATATCTTTTATATTTTATTTTCAACAAGCATATTGATTTACTAATTATTTCCAATATTTTATGGAATTTAGATTTTCACACTTTAAATTATGCAATTTGAAAAAAATATTTTTATCTCATTTATTTCAATTTAAATGCTTTTTTCTATTTGTGTAAGAAATAGAGTGACATCTTTGCCTTATTCATGATCTTTAAAGGAAATATTGTTTTTTATTTTCTGTAACTGATTGATTTGGTTGTGCTTTATTTGTGATTTTATTGTTCAGAGATAAATTGATTTAAAGGTATAATTTGCAGAGAGCTGATGTCAACTGCTTTTTTTTAACCTATTGAGTTAATCATGTGATATGTATCCTCATTTAATTAGTGTGCTGCATTAGACTATAGGAATACTAGAATGAAAGATAGGAGAAATACTTTGAGCTCTTAGGATAACAATAATTTCTTGGGGATGGCACCAAAAGCACAAACACCAAACACCAAAGTCAGATGAATGTGACTTCATAAAAATAAAACTTCATCGCCGAAAGACATCATTGTAAAACGAGTGACATGAAATCCTGTGGATTGGAATAATGGTCAACAGGTGAATGTCCACAGATTCAACATCCAAAACAGACAAAACTATAACACTGTGTGGCCTTACACACATGAGGAATAGTAGATGCACATAAGGCAAAAAAACAATGGATGTCAACAAGACTGTGAACTAATGTGTGGAAGGCACTGGTCCTCAATGTGATGAATGGCATGAAGGAATCATTAAGAAATGGGGTTGAGTAGGAGACTTAAAATCATTGGGACGGCAACCAGAATGACATTAATTATCATATTATAAGAATAAATTATTATAAAATGAATCTTTTGATCCTATTTGTGTACTGTCCATGATGCAGGCTGCCAGGATGAGACACACCGAAAAGGGTTATATCAGTCAAGTGGACAGAGGAATTCAACCTTGGAGTGTTGGCCTTCGAAACTTCTAAAATATTTGCTTTCCATTGTTCATTTATGATCATTAGAAATTACTGCATGAAGAAATTGAAAAATGCTATTACTGTTAATGAAATAACTTTCTGCAGCTCCATTGAAAAATCGTATGGAGTCTGCTTATAGGCTAGTAGTGACACTGTTGTGGAACATAGCTATTTCACTTCTGATTAAAATAATTAAAATATAGATCTCAAGGGAAATACTCTTAAACCTATGTTCATTGTGATGTTTATTGCACCATTATTCTCTATAGCCAAGCTCTGGAAGCAATTCAAATGCCTTCAACTCTTACATAAGGATCAATCAGTCTTTAAATAGAAGAAAACATTAGTACTTGTAACAAAATTCGTGGTGCTCAAGGGATTTATTTATGTAAATAAGTCAGACACATGACACATAATACATCCTCTCCCTTTTATGGACTACCTAAAACTGGGAAATTTATAGGTACGGATAATGGAATGGTGGTTACCATGATTAAAACTAGAACAAGAATTTATTTAATTGGTACATATTTCATTCGTAAGACAAATACTTTCAAGAGATGTATTGCACCATGTAATTCATAACTTTCAGTATTGTGTTGTTCATTTATAAATTAAAGAGAGTAGATTTTAAACAAAATGTTCTTGCTGTATAACATGAGGACACATGCGCAAAAGCTTGTGTAAATAGTGGATTTATATTATATTTATCTGTGACAATGGTTTTAAAGGTGTGGTATATATTTTACTTCAAAAAAAGTGTATACCTTAAACATGTGTAGTTAAATTATGTTTTTAAGTTAGCATAGGAAATGGTAGGTTTCTTCATGACATTTTCATGTATCTTATCATGTTGGTACTCCAAGTATCATTGCAAAGCACTTTAATTTCCATTATGTCTTCATAAAATCATTCCAAATGGCAAGGTAATAATTTTAATAGAGAATACCTTCATAGATTACCTTATTTCCCCTTAATTTGCATCACATCTCACAATTTAGGAAAATTCACTTCATTCATTATGAAAGCGGTGATGTGATTTCATTCCATCTCTTCATCCTCTGCTCATCATATTATCTATAAGTGAGACGACAGCTATCTACAGAAATTGGGATTCTTTAACATATGTCACCTATGTCAAGAGATTTGCATTTCATACGGCAACCAAGTCTCTAAAACTATCTATTTGGAAAGTTTTCTCACATAGAATCTTCTTTGTATCAGTTTTTACTAATATTGAGTCAAGCTATTAAATCAAGGTGTTTATCCACTTCACAAATAACAAAGATTTAATCCTCTGCCTATGTGTTAATATAAATATTACTTAAAAATCAAAGTTTGTTCCAAACCTCATTTTATTGCAAAAATATGAAAGTGCATTTTTGTGACATTTAATGCTGTTTTATCAAAATAGTTTCCTAAAAATCTTATTGTTAATGTATCTAGAAGGGAGAAAGATTACTGGGTCACAAACCTAGACAAAGAAATATGGTCAACCATGAAATATTGAGAAGAAGAAATATCTTTCAGGGTAACTATAGGGATTGAACATATTATATTTATGTAGTTAGAGATACATCACACACACACAGACACACACACACAGACACACACACAGACACACACACACACACACACACACACACACACACACACAAACAAAGAACAATAGCAACAGAAAGAGGCCAAGAATTCGAAATGGAATAGAGTGGGTTTGGATGTAAGCAATTGAACTTCAATGCAAGCAAATTGAGTTTGGAGGGAAGAAAGGGAAGGAAGGAATAATGTAATTATTTGATTATTTCAAAAATTAGAATGAAGACATATTATAAATACAAATTCATGAGGGATTCTATGATCAGATTGCTTGATGTGGGAAGACCCATCCTTATCGTGGTCAGCACCTCTGGTCAGCTCAGATGTGTGGACAAGAAAAAAATTAAACACCTGCTTTTTGCCTGCTTGCTTTCACTCTCCTTGGCAGGTTCCTCTCCATAAGGCTGCTGCAGTTCTTCTCTGATATTAGAATCAGATGACTGGACTCCCAGCATGGACGTAAGTGTGACTCTTGGGAAGCTACTGGCTTCTCTGCTTTCCAAACCCAAGACAGTCACTGTCGGACTTACGTACGTAAGACAAAGACTTGCTTATTATATATATTAATTCTCTCAGTTCTATTGCCCTAGATAATGCTGACTAATACAATGTGGGTTTCTTATGTTATCTTAGCTTAAACTTTTTTATTCCATTTTTCATATATATTATATCAATTGTGTACGCTTTAAATACTCTCTTTTTATATCCCAGGATTATTACTTACTGCATCTTCAGAATGTTATTTCTGAAAGTAATCTACTATGATTGCTTATATTTTTCTTGTTAATGGATCCTGACTTACCCTAAAAATATGACTTTAGAAAGCACTTTTCTCTTTATGTGTCCTTCCTTATGTCAAAGGAAATAGCTCCCCATGAGAGGTGTGTGTTTGTTTGAGTCCAAGTATATGCCTTTGATGTTAACAAATTCTACATATTCAAACTGAATTTCTTCCAGGTTCTCTGTTATTTCAAGTTCCTTGCCAATCAGTTATTGTTTTGTGTTTGAACAGCAACTCATCTCACCTTTCCTTTCTCTTCTGAGAAACTGTATTGGTTATCAGACCACACATGTACTTGCCAGGCCTATCTGTTAAAGGACTAACTTTCTGGGCCCCAAGAAAACCTGAATTCTTTCCTTTTCATTACACTGTCAACTCCTTAAAGACCATGAACTTTGGTTCTTTATTTATATTATGGATGTTATAACACTTCTTGCCCGTGCATTTTAGACATTTTCAAACACTGAATGAACCAAAGAATGCTGAAATATTTTGAAAATCTTTAAGATGCTTTGGTTGCATATCTAGTGAAAATTACTTTGTATAAACTTTTGAATTTTGCTTGTTTGTGTCACAATTGAAATAGGAGCAGCCCTTTCTTGGTTTCATCTACCAGAAGAACAATTAGACAGAAAGGTTACTAACGCTTAGCTTGAGACTGAACAATCGGATTCCCCTCATGTTTTATTTTAAATGCATTCACTTTGGTAAATAGACAAAATAAAAAACAATTAGATTATGTGTTTTCTAAGACATGTATTTACATTCTTGAAATGACCCCCACATTCTTCTTGCTTTCTCAAGTCCATCTCCTGTTTTTCTGTTCTGTTTCATTTTGTTTTGTTTCACTTTGTGTGTAAGGGAGTTCTTCATTCATGTGCAGAGCCCAGAGCAGGATATGTCACATGGCATTTTCCTGCATCATTCTAAAGCCTCATGCAGGTTGGCCAGTGAATTCCCAGTGCTCCTGCTGCCATCTCCAGAGCTAGCAATTCAAACTTAAGTCCTCACGAACAATATGCCATATTATCATCTTTCTAATAATTGTCTTTTTGATTAATCTCAAGCACTTTGTACCACATTAAAAATATAAAATAGTCAAGTTAAATTTTAAAAGTCAGAAAATTCAAGGTTCCTCTTCAGTTCATTAGATAAATTTCTTGAGTGTTTCCTGGCTATCACCAGTATGCCGTGGGATGACTTTTCTGTGTGCTGTGAGTATGTATTTATCTCATTGGTTAATAATAAAAGCTGTTTGACCAATAGCCAGGAAGGATAAGATTAGGCAGAAGAATCACATTGCAAACTCAGATGAGGAAGGAGAGGAGTCAGGAGAGATGAGGGAGATGAATTAGACCACAGGTATAAGACATGTGGCAAAACACAGGTGAAAAGTATTGGGTTAATATAAAGGTAAGAGCTAGTTAAAGTCTGAGCTATTCAGTCAAGCATTTTGTAATAAATATTAAGTCTCTGAGTGATTATTTAGAAGTAGCTGCAGTACAGGGGTGGACCTAGAAACCTCCATTTATGCATCCAGTAACAGTTGTTTAAAAAAAGATAAGATATAAAACAACAAAATAATAATATCAAATTATTTATAAAACAAAATTGCATAAAAGTGATCATATGATAGTTCTCACAAAATAAACTGATGGGATTTCATTTGAGAAAATATTTGTTATGCATTACACAGATTAATGTCAAAAGCAATTCTGAGCTTAAAACATCAGATCACTGCTTTGAGACCAGAATATTATGGTTATATTATCACAATAAGCATGAACTATTATTTTCATTATTTAATCACAAGCTTTTTGTAATAGATTAAGGCCATTTTCTAATTGCAGGGATGGGTTTTAAAGCATTCATCTTTTTCAGATCATTTATGTTATTTAAAGCATCACATTACCTTGATTAATGCTTATTCTTCTTAATATACCATAAATTCATTGCAAGTAACATTTATTAATGTTTGTTTGCATTATTTTACCTTTGGTTTTCAGGATTTGTGCAGGAGTAGGAATCCATTAAAACATGCCTAATGGATGGTGGTTTTTATGGAAAGAAGTTGCTCAGATTTTGCTTCAACTTCTCAGTGCTCTGGGTAGACACATTTCCATCTTGAAAAAAACAAAAAGAAAATTTAGCTAAACTTGCTCTATGCCAAATGCCAAAAATGAAATCAGACAACAAATAGCACCTGGATGATATCCAAAATTATCCTATTTAAACTAGGCATGGCAGTGGTGCCTGCCTTTAATCTCTGTTACCAAACACTTATGTGGTCTTTACGAGCAGCCAGCATCATGCTGCTTAGTGGTGGCATGAACCTAGAAACTCTACAGAGTTGTAGCAATAAATGTGGCTCCTGCCAATACTTCTGCCATGAAACTAGACTCTCAGGAAGTCAAGGAAAGAGTAGAGTCAACCACCAAAGCTGTCACTTTAATCCTAACCATGCCACTTAGCAGACTAAAGATTCATGTGGTAGAAAAAAAGAGAGAGATATACAGTCAGATTAAACACACACACACACACAATTCTAAATGATTTAGAGTGTGTTAAAAATATAAATAGGCTTAGGAAAGAAATGACAAAGATTAGAGAAATGTAGTCATTTCCCAACCACCCAAAAGAATCACTCAGAAACTATATTAATTACAACATGCTTGTCCTACTAGCTTATACATATTTATAGCTCACTTTTACATCTTAAATCAAGTCATCTCTATTAATCTGTGCATCACCATGAGGTCATAGCCTACCAGCAAGTGTCCAGCTTCTGTCTCTTCCTCAACGACTCTACCTTCTTTTTCCCAGCATTCAGTTTAGTTTTCCCACTTAGCTCTCTTCTGGCCTGTCATAGGCCCAAGCAGTTTCTTTATTAACCAATGGCGTTCACAGCATGCAGAGAGGAAACCCACATCAGAGAAGGTCCTTAAAAGAAGAAATAGAGTAAGAAAAAAAAAGCCATTTAAATATGGGAAATACACAGAATCTGGATATTTTATATATTTTATTGTTTTTAAATTGTTTGACTATTGAGCAAGGAGCAACAGCTGCTAAAAGGTACTTGATTATAAACACTGCTGGATTAATCCAACTTATATATTTTGAAAATGCCTTGTCTTAAAATTTAAGTAAAAAAATATGCTACTTTAGAAAAGAAGTTTTTGCTTTTGTTACCCCCCAAAATGAGAGGCTGTGGATTCATTCTGGGTTTGAAAAAATAAGATTTGATGAAGCAAGTCCTCTGAAAAAATTCCAATGGAAACAGATGGCCCAGCATGATCCTACATTTTACAGTGCTTCTGTTGGAATTTCCTCTGAGTTCTCCATCCAGAATACCCTCAAGACTGTTGGCAGGGATGAATAGCCTCAGAATATTCCAGTTAGGACTTGACCAAAATCCTAAATTTTCTTTAGGTCCCATAAGATTACCAGTTCCCCCAATCAGCAGGAAGTAATCTAGAAAACCAAATCCATATTCCCCCAAAATGGATTATGGATGTTTGTCTTCGTTTAGAATGTTGGCTACCAGTTGTTATGGATAATGATCAGGAAAAAAGCTAAACAAAGGAGATTCGATTCAGAGTCCTTGCTTTGAAAAGATGAGAAGGGGAAATGCTGTGTGATGATGCTCTTGCACTCTGTAAAGGCCATTCATTATGGTTTGATAAAACGCTGAGTGGCTGGTAGCCAGGTAGGAAGCACAGGTGGAACAACGAAACGGGAAAAATTCTGAAAGAGGAAAGGCGGAGCGGCAGTCACTAGTGAGACACAGTGGAAGCAGGATAGGAACGCCTCGCTGAGAAAAGGTCCAAAGCCACGTGGTTAAACACAGATAAGATTTGCAGGTTAATTTAAGGTATAAGAACTAGTTAATAATAAACCTGAGCTAATAGGTAAACAATTTATAATTTGTAGAAACCTCTCCGTGTTTCTTTAGGACTGAATGGCTGAGGGACCAGGTGGGACCTTAACTTCCATTTACAAAGAGAGTTGATTATATTAGGATTTATATTATTATACTACCTCTATATCCACTAATTTGAATTAATTTTTACAGTTCTATATTAAGTTTTAAGGGACACTCTCTAATCATATTTCCACCAGGTTTAAATATGCTTTATTTTCCCTGATGTTGTTTTAAATACCTATATTCAAATGTTGTTGCCATATATCAAGGAACTGAATGCTAGGAGGCACAGTTACACACTCTGAGGGCACAGCTGACGTGACTTTTTAATTTTGAAGCATTACTAATTAGGAAATTCAAGATAATCTATCCAGAAAAAGTTCAAAAGACCAAAGTAACCTGACTTTCTGACACAAAAGAAATTATGAATAACACCTAAGTTCCTCAACTATCTTTCCATCATATATGATATTTACATTTGCTATTGCATTTTAATGCTTAGGAACCATTTTAGTAAGTCAAAGCAGCCTACAAAAGATCTTCATTTTAGGCTAGTGATGTCTCATGGGGATGGTGCTTTACACAACCCTTTTGACCTAATGTCCTATAAAGCATGCATTTTAAAAATAAATTAGTCCTAATTGTAACTGAGCAATGCACATATATAATATATGCATGTTCACAAATAGTAATGATAAGACTTTGGTCAAGGAGGCCAGCAATACAGATTTGAGAAAAGACAACATAATCTACAATCTACATAGCTTCTGGTCAAGAGGAATAGCTGTATGTATAGAAGCATGCACCTGGATCTTATCCCTCACTGTGCACTAAATCAAATTCCAGTGGTTAAAGGACATCCACATAAGCCTTTTGCCCCAATTCTTAAAGAGAAGAATGTGGAGAAAACCACTGTACGCATTGGAACCAGAAATGGCTTTCTGAAATTGAACCCAGTATTGTACACATTGACATCATCCAGCCCCAACTGACATGTCTGACACAAAACACGGCTTCACCTAAAATTCAGTAATCATAAAAGAAGATGGGTGGGAAGATTATAACATCCAAAGGAACAGGAATCTTGTTGTGAGGTTTTTGTCTCCTACAAATGTCAGAGAAGTTATAGCCATGAAGTCTTACCAACACCATATAAAGAACCTCAAGCAAGTAAGCGATGTTGAAAGTTGGGCAAGTATTGTTTCTTACAGAAGAGCCCCGTATTATTTGTCCAATACTAAGTTGTAAACTCTGAAATCATATACAAGTAATATTGTATGGAGAGGAGGGTGGGAGACCAGAGTACAGGTTGGAATTTGGGGAGGTCTAACTATCCCTAATTTTGAAAGAAATCATGCAGGAATTTACCACTGTAGAAAAGGAGTCTAAATAGCATTAGGCTATACTGCATAGCAATGCCCCAGTAACACACCATGGGATAATTTTGCCACTCCAGAAACATAAAAAAAAAATGAAAATGTGTTTGGAGAAAAGTTCTATTTCAGCAAGCAAAAGTCATACTAGCAATACTGTAAATTTTATTTAGAGAAACTGTATCTTAATATCTAATGGTTACAAAGTTTAAAACTGGTTTTGGTTTATTCACCTTGCAAGGACATAAGGGTTCTTGCTTCCATTGACTCATAGAATTTTTGAAGAAGAAATATATGATTTTCTAATTCTAATTCCCATAGTAAAGATTATAACAGACTACAGTCTTCCCCAAAACAAGTGACGAAGCAATAATTCTCTTTGCGTCGCAGGGAAATAAATTTTATTCAGACACTTTTGACCTAAAATTACTCTGGGAAACACAATGGCATTGAAGATCTATGCTTTACTTCTCTTGTCACAATTACTGATAATTTTATTATTCAAACATGAAATACATTCGAACAAAACAATAGTTTGGGCAATTGGTTCATTATTTCTGATTTATTAAATTTCAGTTCTATTTTAATATGTGCAATGTTTGTTGTTTTCCTTTTGCGATTTTAAAATAAACTTGCCACGCTTTTGCAGAGTTTATTTTCCCAGAAACCATCACTCTCTTTTAGTTTATTGTTAGTCAGAGCTAGGAAATAGATTAAATGAAACTAGAGGTTAGAAGAAATCCAATGTAAAAAAATCAAAAGTTTTATTTTTGTTTTCTCTTATAGCACATGAAATTCAAACCGCCAACGCTATAATTAAATAGTACCCAAACACATTTTGAGAACAGTGTACAGAGAACTTTAGAAGTGCATAGTTATTTGTATTAATTTTCCATAGGCAAATTGTTCACAAATTATGATAAGAGATCAGCACCAAATACCTATTAATTATAAAAGAATGACTATTTGTACATTTTCTGTAGCATTGTTAATCATATGCATTAGATTCCGCATGATTCCCATGAGAATAAAAGCACATAATAATTTAAAGATTGGCTTTATTGTCCCAGAGTTCCCACCATATACTATAGTGTGGCTGAGGTAGCCACAAAAATTTTTGCTTTTCTTGATTCTGGAGACTGTAAGCCTATGATCAGGGTCAGGACTGAATTCTGCAGGCGCCTTCTTTTGGAGATAGCCATGTCATGGGCAGTTTCTGCCAAGATGGAAACAGTTTATCCTTCAGGGAAGAGCATTAAAGCAGGAAGTATACAGCACAAAATTCCTTCATAGAGTCCTTGAAAAACACTAAACCCCTTGCTCCCCAAGAGCCTAAAGTCAGTAAAGACTGCTAAAAGTCCGTCTCAGAGAAGTCAAGCTACAGAAAAGACTCTCAGATATTCCCATCTATAAGAAGCAGAGACCAGCTGAGCTGTTGGAAGATTCTCAGACCTCCTGGCCTACACACTTCAATCTGTTGGGCTGGCTGTAGGCTATGCCCAGAGCTGTAGATTTCTAGCTTTTGTGATTGTCATCTATGTTGGGATGGGCTTTGATGATACAACTGTCTTTAGGTCATTTCTGCTTCTGAAACCCTTACCCAAATTCTTGTAAGTAACCCACATAAAACTCATTGGTTCACAAAGCTGAATATTCGTGCAGTCATTACTTGGGTTTGCGATGGCTCTCTTTCTAAGGTGAGTAGGTATATGTTCTCTGCATCTCTCAGGAAAAGACTGTCGTGCAACAGGCTAACCTCTCATTCTCTCATCATTTGTCCTCCCTCTTTGTGCTGTATGGGAGAGATCCCTATGCTTTTTTTCTTTCTTTTCTCCTTCCTTCTTTCCTTCCTTCGTTCCTTCCTTCGCTCCTTCCTTCGTTCCTTCCTTTGTTCCTTCCTTCCTTCCTTCCTTCCTTCCTTCCTTCCTTCCTTCCTTCCTTCCTTCCTTCCTTCCTTCCTTCACTACTTCTTCTATATATTTTATAAAAACCATCTCATTTGAAGTTAAAGCTCCATCTCAAGGGACTGTGGCCAGCTTGAGTCTGGTGAGCACGTCTCTGGCAGGCCTTGCCCTTTCTGTCCAATTGCTGTCTTGCTAAAAACAGTTAGATTCCATTCCTAAATCTAGCCACCAAGGTCTATTTCCTAATTTTGGCACTTTCTTCCCCTAAGGCCTGCTACCAAGATACAGCTATCAAAGTATTAAAATAGAGCAGTCAAAAGCCCCTTTGGCTCATCTTTTTAATATGCCCAATTAAAATAAAACATTTTATCCTTAATCTGGCTTCCCCCTTTCCCTTTACAAACTGCCATTGGCTATGTACCACGTCTCTCTCCTCTCTAGAGGCAGCCTTTGTCCCTCCAGGACAAACACCCTTGTTTAATTTCCCTTGTTCCCTCCCTTTTCTCCCTTTTTCTCTATCTCCTCTACCACACCACCTTAGCTCATTCTAACACAGACCTCTCCTCTTTCTCTTCTTAAAAATTGCACCTGCTGGACTTTGGGAGCTCAGCCCAGTGCTCTGCTGTGGGTGCCTCTGCTTCCATCAGTGACTGGATAAAGGTTCTATGATGACTTTTAAGATAATCTTCAATCTGACTATAAAATAATTAATTATATTAGAGCAGTATAAAAAATTTAAAAAACAAAGAAATCACATCTAAATTCAATGTCTGAAGTTAAATTTACAGTAATATAAAAATTAAAAAGAATTATTAGAGAAAAACTTCTACAAATCAATTAATGTCGAATTACATTTTCAAAAATAGGTTTGTATAATTCATAGGCACATGTAAAGAAGCTATCTTTGTTTAGGAAGTAAATTTAATATTTAGTAGATTTTCTTTCACTGTTTTTAACTGATGAATCATCTATATAACTGTCTGTCTGTCTGTCTATTTATGCATATCTATCTAGATTCCACAATAATTATGAACCAAATGATATCTCTTAGTACAGATTGCGCCATGATAGCATAAAACAAAATATAAATATTCATTGAAAGTCATAATTTACCAAAAATAATATTAGAATCTATATCTATATATAGGAAGATAGAGAGAGATCATCATTTTACCTTCCCCCAAATCCTTCAGATCCTCTCTCACCATCCTACTTATCCAAGTTCATGTTCTTTCTCTCTTTCAAATCAGACAATAAAATAAGAAACAAAATCCAAGGAACACATAGAACATGCTCACAGAAACACAAAATTGCATTTAAAAAAAGCAGCATATCAACAGGACATAAAATGGCATCTAAGCAAAACGAAGCAAAAGTCTACCAAAACACCTTTTTAGTTTGTGTTGTCAACTCCTCCTGCTCAGGAGGCTGGCCTGGAGTGTGATTGAGGCACCCAGTTAGGCACCGCTGGAGAAGACTGATCTCTCCTTTTGCCAGTGGATGTCATTTATGGGTGATTTAATAGGGAGTGGGATACCATGTCTGTTTCCCTTTCATTGAACCTATGGAGGTCTTGTGCATGACTCCACAGTCTTTGTGAGTCCCTCTGGGTGTTTGCCCTGTTGTATCTGGAAGAAGCTCTCTCCTTGGAGTCATTCACCACCTCTGGCTCTTACCGTGTTTTTGCCAACTTTTCCACATAGATCCCTAAGTCTGAAGCAATGGGTTTGATGAGGACACCTCATTTATGAATGAATGTTCCAAACTCTACATTCTCTACACATTGTCCAGTTGTGGGTCTCTTTGTTAATTCTCACTTAAAGTAGGGATAAATTTCTTTGATGTGGTTTGAGCAAGGAACTAATCTTTGGGCATAGTAGTAGGTCATTAGATGTCATTTAATTACCATAAGCACTGACAGTTTCAATACTAGAATTTTCATAATTTATTTATCAAAAACTTCTGATAAACAAAGAAAACAAGCTGCATACATATCTGTGAAACAATAAAAATTAAAGAAAAGGGGGTCATGGATTTGAAAGGGAATCGGAGGACACGGGAGGAGTTAGGGGGTTAGAGAAAGGAATTGGGTACACAGCATCCATGTATGAAATTCTCAAAATGAAAATAAATTAAAGTAAATGGAAAACAAGGTGATGGAAAAGTAAAAATTAAAGTAAATGGAAACCAAGTCTAATGAAGGCTGTGCTGGATATTTTTATGTAAACTTGATACAAACTAGAGTTATCTGAAAGGAGGAAACCTCAATTGAGAAAATTCCTCTAAAGATCTGGTTATGGGCATTTTTTTAAATTAGTGGTTGATGGAGGAGGACCCTGCCAATTTTGGGTGGGGCCATCCCTGAGCTGGTGGTCCTGGCTTATGAAAGCCTGCCTCCAGGTTTCTATCTTGCCTGAGTTACTGCCATTACTGATTTTGATGATGAACTGTTGTTATATGCACCTGTAAGTGAAAGAAACCCTTTCCTCCCCAACTTGCTTTTGGCCACGGTGTTTTATCATAGCAATAAAGGAACCTAAACTAATACAAAGAATATCTACACTCTTTCTTAGCCTGCAAAAATGTTCATACTTTATGGTGATGGCCTGAATATTTTCTGCGTTTGGAACAGAAATAAAGAACATCAGCTCTTAGTGATTTTGTTTAACTTTGTACTGGGATGCATAGTCAGAAATTTAGATGATGAATTAATGTTGGAATTGAATAATTTATTATATGATAACACTACCACTTATTCAGAACATTGTAAGAAATATTCAAAAATCACCATGCAACTAATAAAGTGAGAAAATTAAGGTAGAGAATGAGGCTTCCACTGCTCTGCATGCCGGTATGTTTAAATCCTCTTTACAAATCAAAAGGAAAACAACATATTTGGGCTAAAGTTCAAAATCTACTTTGACAGCAGACGAAGTGCCTAAGATGGCCCACAATGATCCCAGCATTGTGCTTTTCAGCCTTATGTAATCTCTAATCTCCTATTCAATAGCCAGTGGCAAAGATGAAGGGATGCTTCTTGCACGATTAGATTACAAAGCATAATGACTTCCCTTTTGCTCTCACAGTCACACTCTTGATGTTTTTGGCTCAGCAGCAGGGCTGTGTTGAGAAAAACCACACGACAAGAAACAGTAAGGGTCTTATTAACAGGCAGAATATTATTTGATTCTTACCCTACAACTCTCGATAAATTGAATTCAGGCAAAGCCACAGATGTGAGCTCAGAAGTGAATCTGTTCAGGCATGTTTTGACATGATTCCATCCTTAGGCAACTCCTTGATTTTAATATTGTAAGAAACTGAAGCAGAGGTCCAACTAAGATCTGTCTCAGTATTTGACCTGTTCTCAGCAAAAGGCTGAGAATACATATGGCCCAGTTCTTAACATAGAGAACCTGTTGGGACAGGCTGCCTCATACATAGCCCTGAATTCTCACTTGCACAGGGAATGTAGGCGAAATCATTTTCATGAGGGGCTGGTTTTAACAATCAAAGCTTCTCTGATTCAAGAAAGAAATGGCTATGTCATGTGCAGAAGGCAGAGCGCCATATTACTAAAATAATTACAAAAAATTACAACCCAATCCTCTTTCTGTTCACTCTCAGTCATTCTTAGGCAAGAATAACTAAGCTCGTGATTCCTAACTACATAAACAAATTATACCTCTTTTTATGCCTTTGTATTATGTATAAATTGATTATACATGCCCTATATTTATTTTCTGTCTAGCTTACTGCATTTAAAATTACATTTAGGAAATATTTCTGTAATGATTCATAATAAAGATCATTTGTTATCATTGTTGGGTAGTTGTCTGTTGTGCACAAAAAACATAAATTGTTTATTGATTTTAAACTTAGTATGACTTTGAGTAGTTTTGAGTATAGTAGGAGACTGCTCTTTTGTTTCCAGGCTGCCCAGACCGAAATAATCACAAAGAAACTATATTAATTAATTAATATATATATTATTTAATTAGCTATATTAATTTACACTCTTTGAACTGTTAGCTCAGACTTCTTATTAATTAACTCTTAGACCTTAAATTAACACATTTCTATTAGTCGGTGTGTTACCATGAGGCTGTGACTTACTGGAAAGGTTCCTGGTCCTTCTCCTTTGGCAGCCACGGGGCATCTCTTTGACTCCCCTACTCTCTCTATCTCTGTTCAGATTTCCCACCTGGCTTTGCTCTGCTAAGTCATTGGCCAAAACAACTTCATTCATTAACCAATGGTAATAAAACATATTCAAAGCATACAGAAGGGAATCCCACAGCGTTTGTGGATAGTTTGTGTATGTGCTTCAAAATAGTGATGATATTATTGAACATGTTAACTGATGAACAGTTATATTCATCCAGTTTGGTGTATTTCTCTGACAAGCATATTTTGGGATATAGAATATGAATGTACTTACTACCTTTTGACAAAATATTTAAAGTTTACTGAGAGAAGTAATATGTTTTCTAGAGGAGGTAGAAGGTATATTCTAGGGTTCTTTGGAGATACAATGGAAGTGTGTGTGTGTGTGTGTGTGTGTGTGTGTGTGTGTGTGTGTGTGTGTGTGTGTGAATTTATTAGATCAGCATACATTGAAATAGGACCAACAGCTGAATCATATTTGAGATGCTGAGAATCAGGTAACTGGTCCACAAGCTAGGTATCTCAGCAGTCCAATCTAGTCCTGAAAACCTGGAAGCTTCCAAAAGAATGGCTGGGTCTTAAACCCCAATGGAAGGCTGAAAACACTGGTTCAAATATCAGTAAAAAAAAAAAAAATCAGATGCAGCACCAGTAAACCAACTACGACAAGAGGCAAGGCAAAGGGAACAAAAGGCAAGCAATCTTCCTCCTGACCATCACTCTTTGGCTGGACTGCTGTTTGAAGTTGCTGCTCACAATCAGACAAGACTTCCACAATCAATAAATGCAAAAGGAGGTTCCCACTCAGGAGGTTCTTTCTAATTTGTGGCAGGTTGACTTAAAAATGAACCACAACATATTCGAATTACTTAAAGGTATAGAAAAAACTATTTTCTTACAAACATTTACCACCTATTTAGTAAATATCTTAATAAGTTGGAAAACAACAGTTTAACTTCTTTCTTTTAAATATTCATGTGATGTTGTATCATACACCTGAGCAAATATACTTTGGGCTTTTCACTGTAGCCAATGGCGAGATTTGTTCATACAAAAACATGAGCATGATGCAAACAGTATACATAGATATTCTTCAAAAGCTGATGCAGAGTGATTTGTGGCATATTGACTATGACACTAAAGGACTCAACTGTTAATATAGTTCATATAAATGTCAAGAGAATGATGATGAAAAACTAACAGACTATTCCCATGAATCATATGCTGTGTGGCTCTCTGAATTTGACAGTTTAGAAACAGCAGAATTTACAAACAGAAAAAAAGTTGTAGTCTTTAGAAATGGAAAATAAGTTAATGATTTTGAGTGAATGAGGGAGGATATAGAGGGAGAGGCAAAATGTACCTGTGTATAAAAGGACAAAGGTGGTACCATGATGCTCAAGAAACCTTCCATCTTGAGTCTACCTCAAAGCCATTGTCCTGGTTTGTCTACTGCACTAAATAATGCTTCCATTGGAAAACAGTTTGGTTTTCTGCATTATTCTTCAATCTAAAATTTCAAAACAAAAGCATTTAATTATAAAATAAACATGAGAATCAGTGTTTAGCATGCTTAGTAGTGGAGAGTAGTGTTCAACTTTCAAAAAATGATTAGAACCAATTTGCAGATTCCAGAAAAGAGAAATTAATGAATATAACTTTCTGAACCATAATTTACCATTTCAAAAGTGTATATAAGGAGAGGATTCTTTAAAATGCATTTGTGTTAAGAAAAGAAGTGAAAGAACTCAGAAGCACAGCTATATTTTAAGTGACAAAGAAGAGCAATCTAAAAGCAAAAATTCATCTGTCTGGAAAATTCAATGCAATTTGCTAATTTAGGAGATACTTCTCCCAAAAGATTTACTCTTAGTTATTCTCCACCTTCCCTCTCCTCCCACTCCTTGAGGAAGCATATCCAGACTTAGGATCTTCCTGAAGATAAATATAGTTGACAGGGAGTTTGGGAAGTGCCAGTGAATTTTGGAATTTCAAACTTTTAAACTACTTTGAGTATTTAAGAATATTAAATAACTTTTAGTATCTATTTTCCATTCACTTTTGTTTATAGTAGTATCAGGAGTTTTGTGAGCAAGAGCAAACAGGAAAAGAGAGCATGCTTCCTTCTTCCATTTCCCTTATATAGGCTTCCAAGAGAAAGGTTGGCCCAGATTGAAGGTAGATATTCCCATCTAAAAGATCTGGATTAGATGTGTATCTTCCCACTTCAGAAGATTGGGAATAAAAGATTTTACCACTTCAAATGATTTTATTATAAAAAAGGCACTCACGAGTGTACTGAGCCACTTCCATTTTAGTTAATTCCAATTGTAATCAAGTTGATAACCAAGAATGCTTTTGTGGTCCTCAATGTGTGTACAGTTAATTATTGTCTGGACATATCTATGATAACCTGTGTTTATTGATACCGTCTGGTTTATTTAGCTGTGGTAAAACACTGTGATCAAGTCAACTTAGAGAAGAGAGAGGAAAGAGTTTACTTGAAGTTTCCAGTTTCAGAGAGGAAACAGTCCATCACTTGCCATACAGGGAAGCTCAGCAGCCAAGCAGTAGACATGATGGCAGTAACAGTTCACATCTTGGCACACCGTCAGGAAGCTGAGAGTGCACCGCAAATGGAGAATGGCTTTTGAATCCCCTCCCTCAAGTAACATGGCCTTTGAAATCCCAAAGTCTATTTTCAACAAGGCAACACTTCTTAAACCTATGCAAATAGTGTTACCAACTACCAACCAGAAATTCTGTTATTGGAGAATATTTGAGGATACCAAATTCAGTCCTCCACAATAACAAATTCAATGTTTACATTGTCTTCTCAACCCATCTTGGATGTACTTAATCTCTCTCTTTCTCTCTCTCTCTCTCTCTCTCTCTCGCTCTCTCTCTCTGTCTTCTATCATGTTCGATTTGTTCTTCCCATATATTCTTGAATGTGTTTCCTTCTAAAAGCACATGGTTTGCTTTTATGGGTAACACACTTAAAGAATACTGACTCTTCCTCCCCTTGCAGCCATCAATTGTCAATATTGGGCAGGGGAATGATTTCATATTCACCTCCACTATCCATGCAGGGATATGGTCTGACTTGAACTTGTATGGGCACACACACACACGTACACACACACACACACACACACACACACACTCATAAACAAAAAATACATCAGCAAATAAGACCCTAAATTAATGCTAATGTATCTGACTTTGAATTCAATATGCATATCCACACAGCTACTCGTAAAAATGGATAAAGCAATGTGAAAGTCTAACTAGAAAGGAAGTAAAAAGCAATAATCATAGAAAACAAAATCCTGGAAATAAAACTCTTTAGATAATTGATGTACCCAATCTATGAGTCATTCCAGAAAAAGAATTAAAAACATCCTTAAAT
This sequence comes from Ondatra zibethicus, assembly GCA_004026605.1. Taxonomy (NCBI): domain Eukaryota; kingdom Metazoa; phylum Chordata; class Mammalia; order Rodentia; family Cricetidae; genus Ondatra; species Ondatra zibethicus. The sequence goes on from PVIU01019932.1 coordinate 24,394, forward strand.
TTCTGCATAGGAAGATACTAATATCCCTCAAGACAATTTGAACTGCTTATGTTTACTTCAAAAATAAAGTTAAGAATATAGGTTATATATAGGTTAGTATTTGATACTTTACACTAGTAATGGTCACCTGGGAATATACCTTCAGCTGAAGAAATGTCTCCATGTGATTGGCCAGCAGGCATGCCTGTGGGCCTTTTCTTAATAAATGTTTGATTTGGGAGCGAGAACTCCTTGGTTGTAGAAGACAGCAAGCCGCTTAAGCCATAGAAAGTAAATGAGTAATCAGCGTTTCTCCATACTTCAGTGCCTGCTTCAGTTCTTGCCTTGACGTCCCTTAATAAACCTATGAGCCAAATGAACTCTTTTCCACCCAAATACCTTGGATCATGTTTATCACAGTAACAGAAAACAAACTTAACAAATAAAATCATTGAAATTCAAACAATTCTTTGAGAAATTCTAAAAGCCATTTGGAAATGATTTATATCGGTTAGAGAGAAAGTTTTGTATTACCGGCCTGATGAATACTTAACCTGTTTCTGTGAGAGACTTTCATTACCGTGTGCTATGTAAATGAACAGCGGAGGAACTTAACCTGCCATAGACTTACGGCATCTAGAATGACACGAAGTTTCTGCTGTTTCCTACAGAAGGGTTTTATCTTTGCAGCCAGCTTTCTGGCCCTTCTCTGCAGCTCTCATGAACACAAACCACAGGGCCAGCAAGATTTTCATGGAGGAATCAGTGAGAGGATTTACATTTGCAGCAAAGCAAAGGGCAGGCAGTCCTCAAAACTCCTGGAATAGACGATACATGTGTGTTTGTGCACTTGCGCGCATGTGTGTATTAGAGAGCCTAAATTACGTAAGAAATATTTATCTAACATTTTCATTTTCAAATTTATAAAATGATATCTTAAAGCTGGATAGCTTAAAAAGACGTTCAGAGCATCAGCCCAATTGGAAGCATGCAGAAAAACAAATACACAGCGGAACACCTACAAAAAGTCTTCTTAGTATTTACATCAGGGTGGGGCTCAGGTAGTTTGGAGTCAAAAAGAAGATAGGCAGATAGTAGGTATGACTTAAACATAGGATTAACTGTGGTTCGAAAGGATAAATCAAAGGTAATTGACTTAATAGTATCCCAGACTTTGCTCCCTCTCCAGACAAAATGGAACTAATTAGCTTATAAGAATTAGGCCGTATTCCTCAGATAAAGAACTAAATCAATTGGAGCAGGCCTATGCCTTTCAGGAAATAGCATTAGAGATTCAAATCAATTCTGAGGCACCCCTGCACTGACCTGAGATTGGAAGAGGACCACAGAGGGAAAGCATCCTGAAACACAAGAGGAAGCCAGGCTATCAACACAGACCTCTGTTCGCAACCTGATCTGTGCTTGCTATGTGCTGAAACCAAGACACAAGTCAATACCATAACATTACAACTGGTAGTTCATCATAAAGGAGGACAGATTATGGGTATTTCAGATGGAATTTTTCCATTCCTTTATTTATATTAGCTTATATAAAATTAATTATTAGAAAGATATTACTTATTACAAAACTTTTGTCTGTATGTGTGTATGTACGTGTGTATAAACAGCTATTTAAATAATTTAAAATATATCCGTAGTATGTTAAATATAAAGTTGCAGTAACGGAAGGGAGACACATGTGAAGTTGTGTGCCATGTAAACACAAGCAAGTGTGCTGAGTATGAACATCTGTGTGGGATCCAAAGGAGAAGAATGGAAAGAAACTAAGAAATATGTGTTTCAATTTTCTGTGTCTTGAACTGTCCTTCTAAGATGCACATTATTATCATAAATGAGGGAGAAACAATTAAAAAGCAAAAACAAGAAAAAGAAGAGTTTTACATGGGTGAGCTGTCTACAACTTAACTAGAAGCATTTAATAGAAACAGAATGGGGGGCTGTTTTATCTTTGGACATTATTAGAAGATGTGGGAAGTGGGTTCTAAGGTTTTAGGTAAATTAACAAAAGCATAAAGAAAACAGTCCCACAGTTAAACTATCAGAGAATTTAGTATATTTATGCTACCTGTTACATAAGACATGAAATAACATTTTGATTATGACCAACTCTGTAAGACCACTTCCAAAACAGCTATGCAACAGCTATGAAGAAATCATGCTAGAGATCATATGTACGTATACATACCAAATACATACCAAATGCACATTTTGGGGCTTAAATTACAATGACATTGTCATAAATCCCTTGTTGAAACAAAAAGTGTTGAGGAAATTACTAAAGTTTTGAACATAGGGTTACACAAACTATAAATGTAGCACTACTCACTGGGAACATTTTTGTTTGAATTTTATGAATTTTTGGCATATTGTTATTCACAGATCCTTGAATAATTCTTTAGATTTCTACAAGGTCAATATTAATATGCCTCATCCTGTTTCTTAAGTTAGTGATTTTGATAATTTCTCCTCTCTCATTCTTTTTTTCCCCTCTCTGTAATTCTAAGCATCTTTTATGAATTTGACTAATGTTACCAAAGAAACAATTCTTGGTTTTGCTGATTTTTCTACATCCTAATTTTACACTTTTTCATTAACTTCATAACAATTCTGTGTTTTCATTTCTTCTGCTGTATTTCAGTTGGCTCTTCTTTGCAAGTGCCCCAACACTGAAGTTTTTATTTGATTCACAAGAACATTGTTTTCTTTTAATATGGGAACCTTTTCTGCCTGGTTTTGGGTTTGTCCCATTTATTTTGATACACTGCTACTTAATTTCAATCATCTCGATGCATATTTTCAATTTCCTTAGTGAATTATCTTATGAGTAATTGATTAAGCGTTGATTATTTGACTTCTGCGCATAGGACAAACCTTTTGAGGTTGGCTTTGTAGGGCCGCATGTGGACTATGTGTGGAAAGTGCCATGCGGACTCGCAACACTACAGTATCAGCTGTGATAGTGTGCGGTGCTCTTTAGAACTCTACAGGTATGACGGATGCTAGTTTTGGGGCCTATATATAGTTTGGAGCACTATAACAAAGTACTCCAAACTGGTTGACTAAACCTTGGTGTAGAGGTGAGAAGTTCAAAAGCCTGTGGTCTTCAAGTTCCTGCTGTTGAATTCCCTGAAAAAACTTCCTGGGAGAGAAACAGCTTCCTGTCCTTCTCTTAACTTCCTGTGTTGATGGCTATCCCTGGGTATTTCTTGTTGTGCAGTGTGCTACACTAATCCACCTGTTCTGCTTTTGTTACATGGTGTTTTATCTCTGAGCACTTTTCTACATAAAAACTTCATGTTTTCACTAGGACACTCATTGCAACAATTAATAACAATGGGTTAGTACTCACTTGAATAAACTCAATTTAACTAGAGTAGCTCTGTGAAGATTCTGTACTTATAGTCACACTAGAGATAAGATTATAAACAGTGGTCACATATATATGTTTTACTTGGACATCTTGAATATTTTGTTGTTGTTTTTATTTTAAACAAGACAAAACAAGTCTTGGGGATGTAGGAGACCAGCTCATTTTGCTAATTATTTTAGCCATTGTGCTTAAATCAATACCTAGAACATAATTTCTTTGTAGTCCTCTATCTCAAGGAAGGATTGAAAGGCTCTGTGCTGTACCACCTTCAGTTCAGCCAAAATGCCTGCGCTCAGGAGAATATGTGATGTGCTTTGCCCAGAATACAGTTTGTGCCTTAATCAGGATCTGCCTCTTCACTGCTATTCAAAAGAACTCTTCTTTGTTCTGTATAAACAGTATTCTCTAACAAAATGAGCTCTGTAATTGTAAAGATTTTTTTTTCAACTCAGTAGACCTAACGGAGTAAATTAACCAATTCCACCTTCAATTTTCACAAACTGTCAAGCTGTTAGTTCATGTTGTACATGTTAGTTAAATTCAAAGTTTTGCTTAAATTTTTCATATGGCACTCGCTTATAACCAACTGGCATCAAATTGTACATGTGTGATATAAAGCAAAGTGCATTGAAATTGATTTTGTCTTTATCTTTCATCATGTTTGTTTTCAAGATAATGAATAATTTTGGTCAATCCATTAGAGTTGCTTTATGATATAAAATTTTAAATTATTTTCTCTACTAATGATCCCAAATAGCAAATTCTGGCTACAGCAATATACTTTAAAGTAGCTTATTTGGAGTAGAGTTCTAATTTTATTTAACATTTCATATTAGTCTACAAGCCAGGTCAAAGTGACCTCGAAAACATTATTGGATAAAAGTATTATCAGACTTTTAGATGCTAAAAAATGCTTAAATTGACCATGCAGGTTTTAAGACATAAGATTAAATTGTGTTGTTATAATAGTAACGACACAAGCAATAATGTTGCTTTTACCTTGTTTTTTAGACTGATAAGTGGCCATGAATTTAAGTTCACTTTAGTATTAATTATAGCTCTAGGAGGAGTTTTTATGAAATCAATTTAAAACTTTATTTTTCCAGTCAAAAAAAGGTGCACATCATGATCCAATGGGAAGCCTGGCTAAGGAAGGAGGACACACATCTTGTACAGTTTTATTGTGTGTGAGCAATCATTCTGGAAGTTCTTGTGTGTCTGTAAAAAGCTATAATTACAAGAAAAAACAGTAGATTACCATATTTATGTGCATATTTAATTTAAATAGTGCTTCCTTGACATTAATACATAGTAAAATGATCATGATAATAATTTTATAATCTTTTTTCAAAAGACATTTTATATTTTCATAGCCCAAATGTAACAATTTAAGTATAATCATTGTATCATTAGCTTAGCTTAATATAGGAAATACTATTAAATATTATTAAATGTATAAGTGCCTTTATTTTTTCCATATTCTTTTTTTCCATTCGAAAAAAATTTACATTTCCTCCCTTTCTCCCAGTCCCCTCCGCTCCCCCCCTCTCCCCTCCCCCTGCTTCCTTAAAAGAGGGCATGGTGCCCTGCCCTGTGGGAAGTCCAAGGCCCTCCCCCCTCCATCCCGGCCTAGGAAGGTTTGCATCCAAATAGACTCGGTTCCCAAAAAGATAATACATGCAGAAGAGATAGGTCCTGGTGTCATTGCTGATGGCTTCTCATTCTGCCCCCACTGGCAGCCACATTTAGAGAGTCCGGTTTGATCACATGCTCGTTCAGTCCCAGTCCAGCTGGATTTGGTGAGCTCACATTAGTTCAGGCACACTGTCTCAGTGCGTGGACCAGCCCCTCACGGCCCTAACTTTCTTGCTCATCTTCTCCCACCTTCTGCTCTTCGACTGAACATTGGGATATTAAATAGCTCATATTTCATATCCGAAGGTATTTTCATAGCCCAAATGTAACGATTTTATATCCCAAGGTATTTTCATAGCCCAAATGTAACGATTTAAGTATAATCATTGTATCATTAGCTTAGCTTAATATAGGAAATACTATTAAATATTATTAAATTTATAAGTGCCTTTATAGATCAACTGATTTAATAGGGATATAATAAATTAAGAATTGCATATTGTTATGCAAAGATTAATGAATAGAATTTTATTTTCTGCTTTCTCATATTCATTATTTTCTAACCCTTTCTAACTACTATTCTTATCTGATTATTTAATATTTGGTTCACTAATATATAGTTACACTTAATAACAATATAAGGCATAGATAAAAACCATGTTGAATATACTTTCAGATTACATAAAACAAATAATTTAAAAGTGAAAAACGCTAGTTTCTTAAAGAAATAAACTTAATCTTTGTGGCTTTGTATTTACTCATATAACCCAGCTCTTGGCTTTCATAAACTCTAAATGTGTATGCATGTGTGAACGTCCATGTATAGAAATGAATGTGTGTGTTAGTGAGCATGTATGTGAAGGAATGTGCATGTATATGGGTGTCTCCAAGTGGTAATGAATGTGTTATGTGAGTGTCTGTGTGTAGCAACAAAGAGTGTGTATGAATGTCTTTTTGTAGGATGTATGTGTGCGTGTGTGAGTACATATGTGTGGAAATGAGTGTGTGTGTGTGTGTGTGTGTCCTTGAAGGAGTGAAAGTGTGCATGTATGTCTAGTGGTAGCCACAGATTTGTGTGTGGGTGTCAGTGTATAATGATGCATATATGTGTATGAAAGTTTGTGTATGTGAGTGCCTCTTTGTGAGACAGAATGCGAGAATCTGCATAAGAATTAGGCTTCGCTTTATTATATTTTACACAATGTGCATGGGATACTTAAAGAAAACTATAGTCATTAGTAAGTGATCAGAAAAAACCTAGCAGTAATAGTTTTAAAATACTTAATATGCCTCATCAAGTGCACATAATTTTGTTAATTTTCCAACTTTAATAGTCACAATTGAGATTGCATTTTGCCGATAAAGTGGCTTCCTATATTCACTCACTCTGTTAAAAAAAAACTTGCTATTTGTATCAGCTATGACATATATTTTATATGATTATTCATACATAATTCGAGTGCCGTTTCCTTTATTGATGCCTTTAAAACAAACCAGTTCTTGTGGTTAAGATTATTTACCAACTTGAAAGGAACTAGACTCACTGAGGAGATAAGCCATTGGGTATATTCGTGAGAAAGTTTCTTGATTAGATTGAATACCACTGTTGTAGAGACTCTCGGGTTCACTAATGAATACTTCCCCTGTCTTCCACTCCCATTGCTGTTGGAATGCTTACTTCGGAAGGAGTACCACAGCATTCCCTTGGGGTAATTCTTGGACTGAATGGAGAGGAGAAAGGGAGCCAGTTGAACATAAGCTTGCATCTCTGTTTCCTTCCTCACGATGCCTTATAACCGTATCAAGCTTCTGTCCACATGACTTCTACACTGTGTGGAGTACGCTGACCCACACTTTTAATCCCAGCATTCTGGAGGCAGAGGCAGCTGTGTCTCTGAGTTCCAGGCCAGCCTGGTCTACAGAGTAAGTTTCAGGACAGCCAGGAATACACAGAGAAAACTGGTCTCAAAAAAAGAAAAAAAAGTAAAGAAAAAGAAAAAAACCCAAAAGAGAAAACAAAACGAAACAACAACAATAAAAAGCCAGCTTACCTCACAAAATTTGAACATCTAAGAGAAATGGCTAATTATCTTGATAGATACTATTTACCAAAGTTAAATCAAGATTGGATAAACAATTCAAATAGATCTATAATCCATGAGGAAATAGGAGTCATTAAAAGTCTCCCAAGAAAAATAATTCCACAGGTGATATGATTTTAGCCTAGAACTCTACCAAACTTTCAAAGAAGATCTAGTATCAATACTCCTCAAATTATTCCACACAATAGAAGCAGAAGGAATGTTGCCAAATTCATTTTATGAGGCCACAGTCTCCTTGTTACCCAAACCATGCAAAGATTCAACAAATAGGATTAAGACCATTTTTTCTTATGAACATTGATACAAAATTATGCAATAAAATACTGGCAAACTGAATCTAAGAACATATTGAGAAGCTTCATCCTTTAAACTGTGAGTCAGCGTCATCCGTGAAGAGGGCTTTCTCTAGGCACGTCATCTCAGCAACAGTCATGAACTAATATGCCACTGAGATTGATAACTGGAGTCAGTTAGTGTTGAAACTTCCATTTAAGTAACATCAGCGTGAAGAAATGGTATGCCAATAAAGAGCACAGGTTTTGCAAGTCATTCCTATGATAAAGAAGTCCACATTGCTTTCTCGTTAAAGTATTCTAATGTCTCACATTTTGCTTTTTGGTCAGTACACAGTTTTACTAACAGATAGGAAGATTTCTAATGGAGAGACAAAACCTCTTAAACTTTGTATTATGTATATGAATAAGGCTAAAGGTTAAGCAAAAGGCAGTTGTCATACATTACATAAAAATACAAATTTATCTTGAGCTCTATGGGTATATGTACATATTCACACATGCATATTTACAAAACGGCAAATATTATAGAATGTAACATATTAGCAGATCTCGTATGACAGCATTCTTTTTTGGCATATGTAAGCATACTTCTACTTTCTGGAAGTGATTGTAGATAACAGACATAATTTCTGTCTCTGCTTTATGAATTTGTGTTTTGGGGACCAAAACCAAGGCTGAGCTCATGCTCAGCACACACTGCACTGAGGTGAGGTTCATTCTCCTGCTGGCACTTTATTTTGAAGCAGAGTCTGGTTAAATTGTCCAGGCTTTAAATTCTCCCCCTGCAGATCCTGAAACTGCTGCATTGCAAGGGCCAGAGCACCAGAGCCAGATAACGCAAATTCGTTATTAAGACTGTGGTAGAATTCACCAACAAAAGTATTAGGGTATGCCTTTTGTTGATAGAAAGTTAAAATATTTAAATAAATACTGGCCAAGGCATGCTCTGTAAGACCTTCAGGGATGAGGAATTGGTCCATTTATTTAAATGATCAAAAATTAATTGCATGATATTATTTGAATATAATCCAATGTAAAACACTTATGTTTGTATCTGCCAGATTAAAATAATTTAACTCTGTTCAAGAAAGTCGAGGACTTTAAAATGGACATGTATTCAATATTCACAGATTAGAAGAATAGATATTGGCTAGGTACTTGCCCTCAAGCATGACATCCTGAATCTGATCCATGGAAGTTACATCATGCACCAAATAAGCAACCAAATAATTAAATTTAATTAAAAAATAATAGAAACTTATGGTCTGTCTGTTTTGAATCTCTCTCTCTCTCTCTCTCTCTCTCTCTCTCTCTCTCTGTGTGTGTGTGTGTGTGTGTGTGTGTGTGTGTGTGTGTGTGTGTGTGTTTTAGAAGCAACTTAAGAAGGGTTATTTCTGGCTCATAGTTCATCATGGCAGGGAATTCAACAGTATAAACACCAGGAAGCTTATGCCAGAGCATCCACAGTCGGAGAGATATAAGTGTTCATGATCACTTTGTTGCTTCTTCTTCATTCAGTCTGATGCTCCGCCCACCAAGTGGTACCATTCATAATCAGGGGAGGTCATCCTACCTTAGTTAACTCATTTTAGAATCCTCCTTACAAATAGGCCCAGAAGTGTGTCACCTTGCTTTTTCTAGATCATGCCAAGCATACAATGCTAGCCATCCCTATCAACACAGAAGAGAGAAAAATGTTCACATGTGTAGAGACATTTGATTTTTTAACACAAGGGAAGCAGGAACACAATGCTCAACTTCAGCTCAGTCTGAAGGCCCACTACTATGATTGATGTTAGTTTTCATTTTCTAAATACCATTAGTGCAAATATGATACTCTCCTAATCTGTGTTTTAGAGAAATTTTGTTTCTTTGCACCTGAAAAAGCATTCCTCAGTATAAGTACAGAAGGAAGTATCTATCTTTCATATTTTTGTTTTCAAACACTTGTCCTCCTAGAATTCTGAAATTAGCTAATGCTTTACATTTATTGAATAGAATACACACTAGAGATGAGTAACTTTCTATCATCTACCGAATCTCCTCTCATCCATGCTTATATTTAGTAATCGAACCTTGGGACTGAGGAGGTGGAGTGATTCAAGAGAGCAATAGTTAAATAAGTTTTGGTGGGAGCCTTGTTAGTGGGAACTAAGGACATGTGAGTTACAGCACAACCTCAAGACAGGTCTATGAGCTACTGAACAAAATCCCTTCCCCAACTCTTGAGGTCACATTCAGTTCAAGACTGCTAAACATTAAAATGGTATAGTGTCATATCAGGATGAAAAGCAATGAGGGACTAGTAAGTTATATTCATCCTTCAGCATGGTGAGGGCATGGAAAGGTCATACTTTCCCAAGAGGTAAGGAGCTATGAAATCACACCACGGGATCTTTAGGGATTTTTGTGAATAGGGAGAGAGATAAGTAAAAAGCAATTTAAGGAGTCCATCAATAAAATAAAGGAAATCCCTGAAGCTGTTTTATGGTCCTATGAAATTGAGAGCAAGCAGTAATTTTCCACTCCCATCATGAACATCTTTTCCCTAGCCAAGTCCCCCAGATCTCAGTTTAATTGAGTTTGTAGCATTTAAACCAAAGGCTTCAAAGTAAATCTAGTTTTAAAAGAGAAAGTCATGCCCACTGTATAAGTGCAAGCTCAGGTTTCAACCTTAGCCCTGGCAATTACTATCAGAAAGTGAGTCTTTGAGTAAAAATTTAAATCTGAAAAATTAACAGTAATAATGCAGGAATACTGCTATCTATCCTGCCCATCTCCCTGGCCCTACAAATAAATCAATAGGCTATGTTGGTAAACACTTTATAAATAGGAATTGGGTTCTAATGCTCTAAAAATGTGTAAATTATACTAGCCACAGTAACAAGTGTTTGGATGGCTCATAGGGTGATATAGAAATACATTGCATGATTTCTCCCAGAGACCCACATTCACACCAGAGCAATGGATTGAGCTCCCAAGGTCCAGTCGAAGAGCAGAAGAATCTTCATCCGGCGACGGATGGAGATAGAGACAGAGACCCACGTTGGAACACTGGACTGAGATCCCAAGGCCCAGTTGAAGAGCAGAAGGAGGGAGAAGATGAACACAGAAGTCAGAACCGCAAAGGATTCGTCCACCCATTGAGATGGTGTGCCCGATCTAGTGGGAGCTCACCAAGGCCAGCTGGACTGGGACTGAACGAGCATGTGATCGAAACAGACTCTCTGAATATGACTGACAATGGGGACTGACTGAGAAGCCAATGATAATGGCACTGGGATTTGATTCTACTGCATGTACTGGCTTTTTGGGATCCCAGTCAGTTTGGATTCACACCTTCCTAGGCCTGGATGGAGGCGAGAGGGCCTTGGGCTTCCCACAGGGCAGG
>PVIU01019933.1:0-35174 GCA_004026605.1 Ondatra zibethicus
AAATTTGAAGGCAAATGGATGGAGCTAGAAAACATCATTTTGAGTGAGGTAACCCAGACCCAGAAATACAATTATCACATGTACTCACTCATAAGTGGTTTTTAAACAAAAAGCAAAGAAAACCAGCCTACAACTCACAATCCCAGAGAACCTAGACAACAATGAGGACCCTAAGAGACATACATGGATCTAATCTACATGGAAAGTAGAAAAGTCAAGATCTCCTGAGTAAATTGGGAGCATGGGGACCATGGGAGAAGGTTGAAAGGGAGGGGAAAGGAAAGGAGGGGAGCAGAGAAAATTGTATAGCTCAATAAAAACAATAAAAAAGATATCAATGCTGCTGAATGTGATCAATATACTAAATAATATAGTTTTTAATAAATTCTGAGTGCCCTTTTGTTTTTGTTTTGCAGAAATAGGTAAATCTACATAGGCACAATTGTGCAAAAGAAAAAAATCAGCTCATTGAAAAGCTACAGCACTTCAAATTGTAATACTGGCAACACACAGATACATCTATTAGACATCCCATGCCATTCCTTGCATATGGTCAAATAGTAACCACATGTCTGGAAAGTATGTGGATGCCCTAAAGAGATCCTTGCGTCCTTTACTTTGGCTATGTGGACTATGAAACAAGGCATGCAAGGGAATCAGAAATTCCCCAGGAGAAGAAAAAGGCTGAAGCCTAGTGTTAGTCAAAGGGGAGCTTGTCTCTAGGATGTGGTTTCATACACAACAGTCAGAGTAATTGCTGGAGAGATTGGAGACGAAACAATGATGGGAGGGACCACACCTTCACCAAGACTGCTTCATTATGCATAGCTTTCCACTAACCCTAATGTTAAGACCCCCAAGATATACTCAGTGTGTGTGATGTCACTGGACTTTTGTTCCACTTTTCAGCATAGCCACATTGGATAAATCTCATTTTTTAATATTTTTTTCCTGTTACTTGTTCACTTAATTGGCTTATTAAGGATGGATGGCTGAACCTGGTTTATTGAACTTTCCAGGCCCAAGTCTCTGTGACCCTTAATAGTCCTAGTAACAAAATTATTCTGACAAGTGTGTTACGAAGATTCAATAGGAAATGGAGAGCATTTCCCATAAACGGTGTTGGGGAAACAACTGATAAAAGGAAGGAAGGAATAAAGAAAGGAAGGAAGATGGAAGGAAGGAAAGAACAAACAAAGGAAAAGAAAGAAAAATGGAAGTTAGTCACTTACCTTAAATCAATACAAAAATTAACATACAATGGATCAAAGACCAAAATGTATGAGCTAAAACTTACAGAATATTCAGAGGAAAATATGGAGGCCAAGAAGGAAAGAAGAAGTGGGAATAATTTCATGGATATACCATCAACATACAGTTAACAAGAATAATAAGAAGTGAATTGAATTATATTAAATTAAAAACTTGAGCCTGGCAGTGGTGGCACATGCCTTTAATCCCAACACTCGGGAGGCAGAGCCATGTGAATCTCTGTGAGTTTGAGGCCAGCCTGGTCTACAAGAGATAGTTCCAGGACAGGCTCCAAGGCTACAGAGAAACCCTGTCTCAAAAGAAAGAAAGAAAGAAAGGAAGGAAGGAAGGAAGGAAGAAAGAAAGAAAGAAAGAAAGAAAGAAAGAAAGAAAGAAAGAAAGAAAGAAAAAAAATTAAAAACTTAAAGACATCACAGGACACAGTTAACAGAGAGCAAAGGCATGCTGTGGAATACAAAACCATGGAAGGAAATCCTATGTGTGATGTGGTAACATAGGAAGATAAGAAGTAAGAAATTCCTGCTGGCAGTGGCAGTGGACCAGGAGTCTGAGATAGCTCCATACTGTCACCTGTAGCAGCATACACAATTCTTTTCAGAGACCTCTTCCCAGACAAAGCCTGCATTCTTGACTTTGTGGCCAAGGACAGAATTTCGGGCTGAGCCAGTGTAGGTAGGGGCAGCAGGGGTGAGACCAATAAGATCTGTTACCATAGACTAGGCACAGGGTTAACGGCAGAGGCATTGGGGAACTAAAAAGACACACCCAACTGCTAGTGGAGCTTTGTTTTTGTTTTTTTGATACGAGGTTTCTCTGTGTAGCCTTCGCTGTCTTGGAACTCGCTCTGTAGACCAGGTTGACCTTGAACTCACAGAGATCCTCCTGCCTCTGCCTCTCCCAATTTCTGAGATTAAAGGCATATGCCACCACTGCACGAGATGTAGCTTCTTAAAAGCAAAATCACATTTAAATGTCTTGACAGAAGCCTTACATCCAATTTGGTAGCTCCCAAGTTAGATCTTAAAGAGTGGCTAAGAAATTTGTTTAATTTCTTTTCCTTTTTTCTATATTTTGATAAAAGAGATAATAAAGTGGCTTTCGGGATATCTTGGGTAGGATTGTACTCTGATATACTAAACCATGGGGAACAAAGGTTTCGCAAGGGGGTTAAGACCAACCCTGTACTGTAATTTTATTGCCTGATTCCTGGAAAATAACAGTTTTGCAGAGGAGAAAGAGCAAAGGCCATTTTACTCTTACAATTTAGCACAACTCCCTGCTGCTGAGCATTTTCATTTGAACTATCTCTCTATAAAGGCCAGATGGAGGGAATACTGTCTCTGTCAGCAATCTTTATAGAGCATGTTAACTGTGGTGAAATTCTGAGTCTAGTGAGAGGCTTTAAGCATACTCCAGCATGAAAGGCTTTTTCCCATCTCATGTTCTCTTAGTTTTCCTTGTCTATCTTGTCTCAACACAAGACAATAACGATGGGTAAAGGACTTTAAAATAGATCTTTCTCTGTTGCAATGAGGGGCTCGGGCTGTGTTCCCTGCGCCGGGCCCCTTGTTCTGTCCCACCCGGCTCCTGGTGCGTACCCGAAATAATTACACGGAAACTGTATTTATTGAAATACTGCCTGGCCCATTAGCTCTAGCCTCTTATTGGCTAACTCTCACATATTTGTTTAACCCATTTCTAATAATCTGTGTGTCACCACGAGTCGTGGCTTACCGGGAAAGATTCAGCGTGTGTGAACTGGCGGGCTTCATGGCAGGCGGCTCTCTCTGGCTCTGTTGCCTTCCCAGCATTCTGTTCTCTTTATCCTGTCTATCTAAGTCCTGCCCTATCAGAAGGCCAAGGCAGTTTCTTTATTAACCAATAAAAGCAACCCAAATACAGAAGGGCCCTCCTACACCATTTCTCTAAGAGAAAGCTGTGCCAATGGCCAATAAGTGCTCAACATCACTAATCATTAGGGACATACAAATGGACACCGTGATGAGATGTTACTTCATACTCATTGGAATGACCGCTTTAAAATGAGACAAGAACCCAGGGAGGTGGCTCAGTTGGTAAAGATGTTGGCTGCCAAGCCTGAGACCCAAGTTGGATTATCAAAATCTACATGGTAGAAAGCAAGAACAGGCTTTACAAAGTTGTCCTGTGAATTCCAAAAATGTACATGTGCACATGCATACACAACCAGTCAATCGATGTAAGGAAAAAAAAAGAATAGTAGGAAGAGTAGGTGGGACAGGACAGGACAGGAAAAAATTGTAAAATTTAACAGGACAGGAAAAAATTGTAAATTTTAATAGGACAGGAAAAAAATTGTAAAATTGAAACACAAGTTACCAAATGACTCAGAAATTCTATTTTTGAGTATGTGTCTGAAAGACTTGAAAACAAGGTCTTGAAGAAGTGTGTCCACCCATGTTCATTGCATCATTATTCACAGTGGCTAAAAGGGAGAATCAGCATGAGGGTCTTTTCGTGGATGAGTGGAGAAACAAACTGTGATGTGTGCATGATACAATGTGTGTACAATACAGTTAGTTTTTTAAATTGCAGTTACAGCTATTTGTGTGTGTGTGTGTGTGTGTGTGTGTGAGAGAGAGAGAGAGAGAGAGAGAGAGAGAGAGAGAGAGAGCATGTCACAGTGTATATGTGGAAGTAAGAGGATGACTTGTGGGAATTGTTTCTTTCCTTCCACAGTTCCATCATGCTGGTCCTTGGGATGCAACTCAGGCCACGGAGATTGTCACAGCAAGTACTTTTACTTGTGGAGTCATCTCAGTGGCCCATATTTAGTTTTTCAAAAGAAGGAAATTCTGAGATATGCCTCAGCAATGGGCAAGTCCTGAGAATATTAAACAGAGAAAAAATTGAGTCATGAAAAGAAAAATACGGCTTCAATTCCACCAGTACAAAGTGTCCCCAGTTGCCAAATTTCTTCCAGAATTTTTATTTCATTTTTTCAATGTATGTGTCTGTGTTTATGTGAATGTATGGAACACAGGTGCAGGTACTGGAGGAAGACAAAAAAAAGGGGGGGTCACCATCTCCTGGATCCAGGCTTACGCACAGTTGTGAGCCAATAGACATGCATGGGTGCTGGGAACTGAACTTGTGTCCTCTTGAAGAACAGCAAGCACTGAGCCATCTCTCAATAAGTCCGATGAGTCAGTTTTCAAATATCAAAAGTAGAATGGTGATTGCTAAGGCCTAGAGTGTTGTGGAGTATTCACCAGAGAAGACTGCTCAGACATGGGTTTAAGTCAACAGAAAGTCTTTATTAGTCGTCCAGTGACTACACTGGGTGTTCAGGATCCCAGTGTAGCCCTGAACCTTTCTCAGGGTGAGCTTTGAAGCACAAAAACATGTTCTGAATGACATACTTCAGTTAGCAAGAGCAGTTAGCCAGAAGTGGAACTATAGAAGCCAAAAAACAAGGTGAGTACATTTAGGGATTTTTCTAGAACTATGGACTTTGATGGATTAGTCTTTGCTTTAATTTTGGTGGGTGGTACTGCCTAAGTGCTGAGTTCTATGGCCTGAATGATACTTTCTTCATGGAATCAGTTGTGTTAAGGTCTCAGGGTCTTCTAAGTCTGAGGCCCAGGTACACTCCTTCACTGGCCTTAGTAAATGAGTCAAATCATGGGCTCATCCTGTTTTAGTTTAAGATGCAGGGTCCCACTGTTAATCCAATTAGAGTGATAACTAAAGGCTCAACCTGTGATGATAGAGTAGTTAGCCAGAGGAACAAAAGACTGGTACCAGTTATTTCCCCAACCATAGTAAGATTTTTTTAAATTACCTTGATCAATTAGCATGGAAACAGGTTTCTCCCAAAGCCAGACACAGTTTTCTTATGAGAAGTAAGTCTATGGCTCTCCAATTTTGTATGACCATTTCTACGAGGGAATCTAACTCTTGTTTTAATACCTCCAGGTTCTTATCAACCTTTCTACTTAGTTTGGAAAGCATCAGAAGAGACAAATTTAGTCAAACCATTGGTACATGCCCACGAAATAGTCTCAGAGGTTTGGTAATATTGCTATTATCCAGGTGAATTAACCCATAAGTCAGAATAACAGGCATCAGAATAGGTGGAAGTGCCCAGGTTAAAGGCTTTGGCAATTAGACAAGTTTCAGCCCCTTGTAAGTGCTCTAATATTAATTTAGGTGCCCCCAGTCACAGTGAATTTTGTCAAGCAATGGGCGGACACTACAGGGGCCAGGTGCTAAGCCTAACCAGCAGTCCTGCCTGATTTCTGGCTGGGAGTGATAAACTCTATCTCCAGGGTTCCTTCCTGTGGCATGGAGTCTGTTTCCCCAGGTTTTCCTGTTTCCCAAAGGTCAGAATCTTTTTAAAGGAAAATTTTCAGGAAGCCTCAGTTTTACAGACCCAATTTTTGTAAAGGAAACTCCCTTGTTCCTGTGGCCCAGCTGCAGGGCATGCATAGAACTATAAACTCTGAATTCCTATCTCAGAAAAGAAATTCCCATCTATTCTGGTTCTCCATTAAAACTAAACTTTTAAAGTGAGCATCTGTGAGTAAAGATCAAGATGAATATGGGTTGCTGGTCTGTAGTCACACTAGCTAATTTCTTCCCTCTATCTGTCTTTTCTAGTTCCCAGGTCCAGGCCCAAGGGCAGAGGCGGTTAGACCATGACCCTGTATTCATGCCAAATACAGGAGACTTCAATAGGGGGTAGAGGGACAGGGAGCAGAAGGGCCTGGGGCCCTATGAAACCTTCATTTCAATGGGTCCATAGTCCAGAGACAGTCCATTTGGCGGTGGCAGCTGTGGCTTCTTGACCTGGGTGTGGTGGATCCGTGGTGTGATGCCAGCTCCCTTACCTGCGGTGGAATGGGAGAGTCACTGTGTAGAGTCCTTTTCAGGATAGTTTCCCTGCCCCTTTGGCTACTCGCTTGACCCAGATGGTATCACTGGACTCCAACAAAGGGAAACTGGTGGTGCACTTAGAATTTGGCTGGATCTCTCAGATAGTTCAGTGACTAGCCTGTGTGGAGAACTGGAGGGCCTGTAGTGACTTGAGAAAGGAATGGTTAGAGAGTTCTACATGAGCCTGGGAAGCAGTGGGGAAGTCTTCCAAACATAGTCTCATAGTGGGTAAATCCCTCCCTGTATTAGGTGCAGAAGGCCAAAGCAAAGCAAAGTAAGGAGGCCTATCCGTCCTTTGCTGGACTCTAAGGAGAGTCTTATTAGGGTTTTTTTTTAATGCCCTGTTTATTTTTCTTAACATGCCCAGAACTCTCAAGTTTATATGCACAATTAAGGTTTTAATCTATGCCTAAAGCTTTAGCTATTAATTGGGAGGTTTGGGCTATGAAAGCTATGCCACTGTCAGTCCCTATTGCTAGGGGGAGACCAAGTCAGGGACCGGTTCCTGGAGGAGCTTTTTAGCTACTATTTGAGCAGTTTCAGTCTGGGTGAGAAACACTTCTGTCTACCTGGAAGAAGTATCTATAAAAATTAGCAAGTATATTTATCCTCCCCCAGCAGGCCGGATCTTGGTGAAGTCAGTTTCCCAGAGTTCTCTGGGGGTGTTGGGTAGGGGCTTCCTGGGTAGGGGCTCTCTGTTTTGGATTCACTTGAGCACAAAGCTGGCATCTGGCTGAGACCCCGCACTAGGCTGTCCATAATAACATACTAACACACCTTGGTCTGAGCAACTCAAAGTTTTGTGGGCCCCAGATGGTGAAGGTCAGTTACCAGAGTCCTGCCAGTTGTTTCTGGAGAATGATCTTTCTCTCTGGTGTCCTCCATTCACCTGTGGGTTTGAGCTGTCCATTTCTTCTTTACCATGGAGTCTCAGGCAGCGCTGGTTCAGCTAGGTCAGAAGCCAACAATGGAGGACAGCAATTTGTAGGGGAAACTAAGTAACTAAGATTTTTTAAATGTCCTTTTTCCCAGTGATGAGAAGCTCTCTTCATCTATAGATTATACTGAGGGCATGCCCACTAATAAAAGCATACCGAATGGTGGTCCATGCATGTGGTGGTGGACTTTCCTTTTCCTCATCTGAGAGCCTGGGTCAGTTTGATCAGTTCTGCTCTCTAGGCTGAGCTATGTGGCTTGAGCTCGAATTGTTTCAGTTAAAGTAACTATGTTTTTGGTTTAATTTTTGGTTTAATCTCCTGGCAGTTATGGGTGAGCACTTGTATCATCAGGAAGAGGATAACCCAATTGATGGCTGGGGGTTTCTCAAAATAGACTTGAGGGTGGGCCAGTTGTGTGGCCTGGTACTGTGTTACATGGTCATTAGACAGCCAGTCTAATGGTCCTTCTCAGAGGAGGGTCTCAACTGTGTCATTGGGGGGGGTGCTGTGATTATGAGATCTTGACCCAGAGTTAACTTGTTTTTGTTTGCTTGCTTTTTCCTTTCACTAGCGTAGCTGCCACAGCTCTTAGACAGGTGGGCCATCTTGGGGCTACAGTAGCCAATCATTTAGACAGGTATATTACAGAGCAACTCCAAGGCTCCAAAGTTTGGCTTGAAACTTCTTTTGGAATGACTTTTGTTTCGTGGGCAAACAAATGAAAACACAGATGTTTTGAGGCATCTGGAAGTCTTAGGGTTGGAACCGAAGTCAGAGATGTTTTAAAAAACCTCGAATGTCTTTTATTTAGTCTCAGTCCATATTAGGGCCTCAGTAGCCCCCTTTGTGCTAATGTATAGAAGTCATGCTATTTCCACAAACTCTGGCATCCAGAGGCAGCTATATCCAGCTGCACCTAGGAACTCTTGAACCTGTCTTTTGGTCTTTGGAGTTGGGATCTGAAGGATGGCAGCAGTCCTACTTGGAGACAGGCTCTTTTTGCCTCCCCTCAACTGGTAGCTAAGATAGGTAGCCTCTGATGTACAAAGCTGAACTTTCTTTTTTTTTTTTTAAAAAAATCTTTATTTATTTTATGTATGAGTACTGTATCTGCATGTACAACTTTATGCCAGAAGACGGCATCAGATCCCACTAGACATGGTTGTGCGCCACCAAGTGGTTACTGAGAATTGAACTCAGGACCTCTGGAAGAGCAGCCAGTGCTCTTAACTGCTGAGCCATCTCTCCAGCCTAAAGTTGGGCTTTCTTACCCAACATTCTGTGGCCCAAGGTCTGTAAGTCTTGCAGCAGTCCCTCAGTGGCCCTTTTATAATCCATTTTCCAGGAAACCTCTGACTGAAGGGCAGGAGGTTAGCATTTAGTTTCTCATCAAACAGAGTTGGAGAATTTTTTAAATCCTTGGGACAACCTGGTTCAGGTATGTTGTCAATACAACCTCCCTCTGGGTCTGTCCATTTAAAAGCACAGATGGGTTAACTCACCTCTGGCAATGGGAGACTGAAAAATACAACTTTCAGGTCTGAGAAAGTGTACAGCTGTTTCTCTGGGAGAACCACTCATGAGAATCAGAGGTCCCAGGTGTCTTCAGAGGCAGAAGAGCTGTATTCCAGGGTGACTGGCAGGGCACCAGGATGTCTGTCTCTTCAAGCCAGGAAGTATGGACTTCAATTTCCCCCTTTGTTTCCAGGGTTGTTGGGTATTGTTTGATCTGGAATGGGATAGCTGAACTGATAGGAACTTGCTATTGGATCAGTCCTGGGAGGTTGGTTTCTGCCCATACTCCCAGGAATCTTAGCTGTCAATTTGAGAGATAGCCCAACTGTACCTTTTGATTAGAGACAGAACATTCTGTTAGGAGATATTCCTCTGACAAAGGGTAGGACACCAAAATTTTTCTGGGTGTCTGTAAGTCTAACTACATCTCATCATCAGAGAAGGTGACTTTGACTTTCAGTTTAGGCAAAAGGTCTCGTTCCAATCAGTTTGCTGCTGTTAAATACTTTTGAGCTACCTCTAGCAACTGGGGTATACTTAAACCTTGAATTAAAAAAATGCTTTTATACCTTCTTTATAATATCTGAGGCCAACTAGGCAAGAAAGGCATTCAGCAGCTGTCTTTAATCTTTTAAAAAGGACCTACCAGAGGTTGTTTAAAGTTTCCTTGGTCAGTGCTGGACAGAAGAGAAAATCTATTCTCTCGAGGCTGTGTTATCTGCCAGTTATCCCCTTGCCCAGCCCAGGGACAGTTTTTCTTCCTTTTTTTTCTTCAGAAAATGGGGTGTTTTTCTTTTTTCTTCTTCTCTCATACATTACATCCCAACTGTTGTTTTCCCTCCCTCCACTCCACCCAGCCTTACCCCCTCCTCCCCTCTCCCAAGTTTTGGGTTTTTCAATTATACAGACATAAGGAGAAGTAAATCATGAAAGAAAAAGAAGTGGAAATTTCTCTTCTACTTTCTGGCTCACCCTTTGGGAACTCTTCCCCTTCCCTGAGCCTGCTTGAGCAGAGCTGGCACAGAGTTGGGGGAATGATCATTGGTGGAACTATTTCCCCCTCCCTGTCTGCATTCTGCTTAGATGGAAGGGGACCCTGGATGAGAGGCCTAGCTCCTCCCCACCTACACACAGGGACCAACCCCGACAGTGAGCAACAAGCAAGAGCTCCAGCTCTTGAAGAGGGCTAGGTGGAAGGGTTTTTTCCCTCTTTGAGACCTGGCAGAGCCCAAAGGATTTGGGTTTCTAACAGGAGGAGGCACAGATACTAACCCAGGGGGTTCTCACACCAGAGAAAGCCACTTACCAGTAGTAACAATGAAACAGAATGGACAGAACACATAGACACAGACACACACATGCACACAGAGAGACACAGTAAAGACAACCAGGGGTAGCCCGCACACATTCATACACTTGAACAGACAAAGGGATCCAGTGATCCCTCACATGGATCTATGACACTGGAGCAACAGCCATGTCCCGCCTCTCTCCTATGTGTCCAAACAGAAGGCACCTTAACCAGATTCACCTCCGGAGGTAACAGACCAGGAGACTTTCTAATTTGTTTCTTGGTGTCAGACCCCTCTGAAGCATTAGGCAGTGATTGATCAAAGGGAGCCCTGGGGACCTGGAACATTTCAGGCTGTGTACCCTCTAGGAGTCCCTTGACCACCACGCTCTTCTTACTTCAAAGGGCTCCGAGACCTCTGTTGTCTCAAAGTCTGGTCTCTGGTATCTTGGTGGGATCTTCAGAAATATCATGGGCTATTCACCAGAGAAAACTGCTCAGACTTGGGTTTAAGCCAACAGAAAGTCTTTATTAGTGAGGCACTGACTACACTGGGTGTTCAGGATCCTAGTGTAGCCCCAAAGCTTTCTCACGGTGAGTTTTTAAGAACAAAAGCCATGTTCTGGGTTGGCATACTTCAGTTAACAAGAACAGTTAGCCAGAAGCAAAACTACAGAAGCTAAAAGCAAGGTTAGTACATTTATACTTTCCCAGAACTATGTGATTTGATGGATTAGGTCTTTGTTTTAATTTTGGCAGGTGGTCCGATTGTTGTGCTGAGTTTTATAGCCTGAATGGCACTCCCATCATGGAGTCCGTTGTGCTAAGATCGGTGGGCCTGTTACAAGAGAACACAAGTGGAGAGGATAATGAGGAGTGTTACCATTTCAGGAGTAAAATACATAATACTGCGAATTGACACTAAAATTTCATTAAGATGAAGACAATCAAGGTGGCTCAGTGGTAAAAGTACTTGCTGCCAAGTCTGAAGACCTGAGTTTGAGCCCTAGAACTACAGTGTAGGAAGAAGGAGCCAATTGAGTACTACAAGTTGTCCTCTGCTCTCCATGCTTGTGCAGTGGCTTGTACTTAAACATACACACAGACACACACACATCAATGTAATAACATTTTAGAAATAAGAAAAATTTTAAGATGAGATAGGTGATCTTTATTATCCTTCTTGTGCTCCATTCTTGTCTCTTTAGACTCAGTCCTGTTACAACCCATTCACAGGACCCCCTCCTCCCAGCTCACCTCCATCCTCTAGGGACTCAGCCTCCTGGTACAGACCCAAGTTTCCTTTCCAAGTTCTTTCCCACTGCCCATTTCATCTTTTTCTTGTAGACTGTGTCCATTCTTTTATGGCTCATGCTGGCCCACAGAACCATTCCCTATCAAGAATCCCACAGCGGTCACACTTAACTAGGAACCAGAGTAGGCAGTAGTAACCAAAGAATAGAACATACATCCAACAAAGACAAGATGAAATATCTAGACTAAGAAACATTTCAAATGGCATTGACTCCAGATGTGCAGATCCCAGAGCTAATACACAAACATGAACATCTAAGAATAGTATGCCTCCTCCAGAAACCAGCCACTCTATTGCAATAGGCTCTGAGAAATGCAATATAGCTGCTGAAGCACAAGACAAGAACATTAATATAGTAATTATGACTATGTTCAAGGACTCTAAAGAGGATGCAAATAAATGCTTTAAAGAACATGAAAACACAAAGAAGTTAAATGAAATAATGAAAACAATTCAAAAATAATTTAAAAAGAAAATAGAATTACCAACTCCCCCTCCCCAAATAAAACAAACTGAAATTAAACTGGAAACAAAAAACTCAGCAAGTTCAACAAAAAGTTCATAGCGTAAGGCTTACTTACACACTGACCAATATGGAAAAGGAAATTTCAGGTCTTGAAGTCAAGATAGAACCAATGGATAGCTCAGTCAAAGACAATGTTAAATCTGAAAAAAAAAGGCATAAAACACTCAGAAAATCTGGAACACTATGAAAAGACTAAACCTATAAGTAAATTGGATAGATATAGGGGAAGAAACTGACATCAAAGGCACAGAATATATGAATAGATATACATACATATATATTTTTGACATATAAAAGATTAAAAACTTCAGACCATATAGCATACAGTACTATTATATAAAATGGTCAGGATGGGCAAACCCATGCAGACAGAGAACACTTGTTTTCCAGAATCTAGGGGTCATGGAATATTATAAGTGATATTTATGAGTACATACTCTATTTGACGCTATAACAATATTCTTAGATTAAGTAATGTGGACATATATCTAGCTGAATATACTTTAAAAATCTCAGTGTGTACGATCAAAATGAATTGTTAGTAGATTAATTTTCAAATTAAAAGCCTAGAAACAATTTACTTGTTCATAAATACCCTTTCATAAAAATTAGTTATGTGAAAAATTATGGGATTTCTACATAATGGGATTATATGCAGCCACTAAAGAACCATTAAGCAGTGATGAAACAGGGCATGCCATGTGAAAAAGTGCTAAGGTATCTCATTGTTAAAAACATTTGTTAAGAATAAAAAGCAATACAAATGCTGGGCGAAGGATTTCACTCACAAGTATCTGTGTATGCGTGCACACGTATATATCCCTATTCTCTAAAACCCCAACATTAAAAAGCCATCATAGTGACTAACCATAGACTTTTTAATTCATATATTTTTGCTAAATTATGTGTTTTGGCACTGGAGAGATCAGCAGTTAACAACATATACTGCTCTGAAAGAAGACTAGGTTCAAGTCCAGGATCCGACATGGTGGCTAACAATGCTCATTCAGTGCCCTCTTCTGGCCTCTGTGGGCAATGCAGGGGCATAGTGTGTGCGTGCGTGCGTGCGTGCGTGTGTGTGTGTGTGTGTGTGTGTGTGTGTGTATAGGCAAAATACCCATACACACAAAATAAAATTTTTTCTAGTCTTATAATACTTATATCTTATTTATTTAGACTTCTAAAAGGTTTTAGACATAGGTTGTGGTGGTGCACGACATTAATCCCAGCACTTGGGAGGCAGAGGCAGGAAGATCTCTGAAGCCACCCTGATCCACTCAATGAGTTCCAGGCCAGCCTGGGTGGGCTACATAGTCAGGCCCTGTCTCAAAAAACAAACAGTAAAATAAAATAAAATAATGGTTTAAAAGTCGGCCATAGTGGCAGCACATGCCTTTAATTCCAGCACTTGGGAGACAGAGGAAGTTGGATCTTTGTGAGTTTGAGGCCAGCCTGGTCTACAGAGCGAGTTCCAGGACAGTTCCAAAGTTACACAGAGAAACCCAGTCTCGAAAAAAAAAAAATCCAAAAACCCAAAGATGGGGGGGGGGAAGGTTTAGAGGTTGTTCAAGATCATAGTTTTCTTCCTTGTATCTCTTAGCTTTATAAAAATTCCTAGTCAGATTTGTTCAATAAAGTAAAGCAAAGAGCAAAAAAACCTGTGTAGTGTCCTCTGGATAATTTTTATTTTTTATTTTATGAGACTGTTACATGAATTCCATGGTTTTTGTCCTTAGGTTTGTACTCAAACACAATGAACAGAAACAAACATCCTTTATATATGCAAGTAAGATCAGTTCTTTGACTTGAAATGAAAAGTGATTGCTAAAAGAATCAAATTAATTAACCAATTTCTTCATAAAATAATATATTAAAACAAGCAAATATCACCCAAAAGTGAGCTCACTTTGCCCTCTCTTCTCATCCTCTGAGCACTGTTGAGTGTGAAAGCAATTTGGATCCATGGCGGTTTTTTTTTTTTAAACTGGCTTAACAGGCCATCAACACAACAGCGCCCTCTACTGGTTCTGTGGTCCATACTGCGCGGGTTCTATGAGCAGGAAAAAAGACCAACTTGATGAGGGGAAAAATCATTTTGAAACCTCTAAGGAAAAAGGGCTTTAATCCCTAACAAAACAAACAATGAATTTTAAAAAAGCAGGTTTTGAGTGTAATGGTGGTTTCTAGGGAAAAGCGAAGATGGGAATATGTGTTTAACGAGAATAAAAATGTTGGGAGATTGTAGAATTAGGTGAATATACGGTAACACTATTGACCTACTGCATATTTGGAAATGGTTGAGATAATAAAAAATTATGGAGTGTGCATTTTACCGTAATCAAAAACAAACAAATGGGGTGTGTATGTAGTTCAATTGGTCTAGGGTTCTATCCTAAGCTGCACTGAGACCCTGTCTCAAAAAAATGGGCAAAACTCAAAACAAATCTAGTTGTAGTATAAATGGTCCAGAGGAATGGTAGCAGTCTAAATTAAGACTTTATTACCTCAGCTGGGCGGTGGTGGTGCACGCCTTTAATCCCAGCACTTGGGAGGCAGAGGCAGGCAGATCTCTGTGAGTTCGAGGCCAGTCTGGTCTACAAGAGCTAGTTCCAGGACAGCCAGGGCTATACAGAGAAAACCTGTCTCAAAAAACCAAAAAAAAAAGACTTTATTACCTCAAGTAAAGTTTATCATAAATTAAACCTTCCTGAATTTACTGGAAATTTTAATTCCGCCATTTTACACAAATTATCAGCCATTTCTCTGAACTTGCTAAATATAGCTATGAAACAACTTAATCTTAATTTTTATGCTGATATATTTGGTCTTATATACTTATAATAGAAATATGTATAAAAAGATTAAGAAAATGTTAATTATTTTGACAAATGATATGGTCTTTAATTTGAATGATATAAAAGCTATAGTGTACAGCTGAATGGAGGACTAAATTATCTTCATTTTCATTATTTTTTATGTAAGTTGATGTTTTGCCTGCACATAGTGAGGGTGTTGGATCCCCTGCAACTGGAGCTACAGACAGCTGTGAGCGGCCATGTGGGTGTTGGGAATTGAACTTAGGTCTTCTGGAAGAGCAGCCAGTGTTCTTAACTGCTGCATCATCTATCCAGCCCCTGCTGAGGAGTACTGGAAACCTGGAAGACATTTGGCAATGTCTTGTGGTATTTTGGTTATCATAACTGAAGTGTAGAGAGTGCTACTCCCTATAGCCCTAGTTTAGAATATCACTAAATGTTCTACTGACAGGTCACAGTCACACACACACACAAAAATCCGCCTGCAAAGGTCATCAGCATCAAGTTTCAGAGATCTCAGGGTGAAGTCTTCTGATTTTGCTCACTTTTTCTCAAACTTGGCCACAGCTTTTCTTCCATCTGCCATTAAATTCCATTTCTCACCAGTTCTAGTTTCTCTTGGGAGAGCACTCACACCCATAACTTCAGCTATTACTTGTACGATGCTGACTCCTGTATTATTACATTTTGGTATAAATGTTCTGGTTCTAACCTATCTCTCAATATCCTCTCATTTTTGGTTAAGATTTTCTGTTTTTATTGGTAGTGATTGATATGGTTATCTATAATTATAGGGCTGAGTTGGGCGGCATATTGGATATAGGAAAGGCAAAAAGGGAAATGATGGTATTAGATTTTAATTTCATTTTTTTAATTGAAAAAAACATAGGGTCATTGAATTTTACCAAATCTCTATTGGTACCTAATTTATGTAATAGGCTGTGCAGAGTGCTTGGAGGAAGGTAGCCATCTTGGAGGTATGAGGTAGCTCTGGCAGTAAGTGCTTTAAGTGGATTATCTTGAATATGGCATCATTTTGCACATAAATTATCATAGCTAGAAAACAAATTCCAATAATTTAATTAATTAAATACTGCAGAGCTTGAGAACAGTAAAGTTTGTTAAAAGGTAATGCTTGTGACATTATGGGTTAAAACTTCTTCATTAAAACAACGAGGGCAGAAGTGGGAAAGTGTGGTTTAGTTTGTGAATAGGCAAAGGGACAGAGACATTAAGGTTATTGAGAGATGAAGATCAAAGAAACGCAGAAGCCTTTTCTCAGTTTCGTGGCACCTTCTGGTTACTCTTTCTGGTTCCTTACCATATAACATAGAATATAATAACATAGCACAATAGTAAGATGAGTCATTGTTTTCCATAGCCCTAAGAAAGAAAGAAAATGTTGCCAATTAAACACGAAGTGCCACCAGTTGTCTGTTTTTAGAGAAATGTTGGATGTTGGAATGAGAAAAAAAAAATACA
Organism: Ondatra zibethicus; assembly: GCA_004026605.1. Lineage (NCBI taxonomy): Eukaryota > Metazoa > Chordata > Mammalia > Rodentia > Cricetidae > Ondatra > Ondatra zibethicus. The sequence goes on from PVIU01019933.1 coordinate 16,073, forward strand.
GTGAATTTTCAAGATGACAAAAATTTAAAACTATGGAGGAACCACAGTGGTCCTGGGTTGTATGACACATGATGAATTTATTGGGCATCAATTTCCATAATCGGCTTGAAATTTAACACTGTAGCCAATTAGTCAACATATTTATATACAGCTTTTTAGATGGTTGTACCCGCTTTCATGATTCTGTGATGTGTGTATAAAACTGCACTGTGAAATGCTTAATTTCTTTACAGCACCCCTGAGACCTTCCCACACACCCATTAATTAAGACATGCCCTGTTGGCAAGTTACAGACAAATTGACATTTTTAAAATAAAACTGTACAAAACTCTCCATATAGTTAATTAAACTGTGGGAGAGATGTGCTATGGAAAAGCTTTTTATTGAATGTGGTTTTTTTTTTTTTTTGCATTCCATTCTCGTAGAAAGGTTAAAATGGGATGGGGAACGGAGCGCTGCGGAGGCGGAGAAGGGATATACGTCTCAGGGATACAGGAAATACGGTAACAGCGAAACCAGGAGGAAGCCAGCCCCGTGCCTGGAGGGGATCCGCCATCTCAGATCTCTCGGCCTTGCCAGGGCCCACCAGAGAAAACTGACGCTCTGGTCCGGCCATACCTATGGGGGACCAACCTTGTGCCTCCGGGAGATCCACGCTCCCACCAGGAAATACGCGGGAACCCAAGCCTCCAAAAAAGCGCTGTCTCCTGGCTCCGCGGTGGGATTATCCAGAAGGGACTCCCAGTGGAGGTAGTACCACTCTCCCCTCGGAGCCTCCTCCTGCATCTGCTGGACTGAAGTCGCACCCTCCTCCTCCGGAGAAGTAGTGAAATAGATTTTTCCCAGCCTATATCAGGTCAGATACTTTTTTTTTCTCATTTGGGACATCCAGGCTCTTTGAAACTTAATTATGCTTTTCTCCAGCTGTTCTCCCTTTTCCTGTTCTTTCCACAAATTAAAAAAAAAAAAAAAGAAGAAGAAGAGAAGCAACATACAGGCGTTGAATGGCTCTTTTACAAAGTACACTTGGATGAAATGTGTATTTGATTGCACTGAGTAATTAAGATATTTCATGTGAGATAACTGAGTTTTTAAAGTAAACTGCAGTATTTTGATTTTCGTGACAGGCCACGGTGTAGGGAGGTACTAACAAAATGTTCCCTGGTCGATAAATTAAAACTGAATGGGGATTTACTATAGTGTTCTCTCTACTTTTGTGTATATTGGAATTTTTTTCCATTTAAATGGAAATGCTTAGTTCAAGAGCAAAGATGTGCCTAAGGCCTAAGTCCTGTAAGATGAGCTCTGAGAACTAGGATTTTTTTTTTTTAATGTAAAATGGGATTTAGTAAGTGAAAACAAAAGTTACAAAATGATGCTCAAACCCAAGTACCATAAAAATGTGCTTGTTAGAGGTATTCAGAAATCATGGATGGACCGAGTCACTGCTTGTTAGTAATGGGAGCATCTAAGAGGAAGGGAAAACTTTGGGTGGGCCTTAAGGGGTGAGTGACATCTGCCATATGAGATGGAATGCTGTTTAGGCCTAGTGTTTCCAGGATGAAAGGCCCAGGGCAGGCTTGTTCTGAGGCAGCTTGCCTGTAATCCTGATTGTGTGAAAGAGATGAGCTACAGGCTTTGACCATTTGCTAAGGAGTACGCAGTTTATTCTCAAAGCAAGGAATATATCATGGGCGATTTCCAAACAAGCGCCATTTGTGTTTTAAGACTAATTCTTCCTTTCAGGAAAGCAATAGCCTGTTTAAATGAGCCTTATAGATTGAAAAAAAAAAAGAAAAAGGGAATAACCAGGTTTGACTCAAGTCTCATCAATCCTTCTTCATCTCATGCGTTTCTGGAGTCCTTGCTGTGGTTAGGCCTTGCACAGGGAGATGCGGGGGCAGATGGCTAAGACGCAGTGGCTGTTGCGTAGCAGGAGTGAAATAGATATTTAAGCAAGTTATGAATAACATTAGCAACCGTGGATCTTCTGGGTTCAGGTTTGTTGCTAAAGCATAAGAAAGGAAGGAGTTCCATTTCATCTAAAAGCAGCTGGCCTTTCCTCCTGTTTTTTTTTTTTTTTAACCTCTATTCAAAGGCAAAATGTGGTAATGCAGGCTATAGGGAGAGAGATGCTCACCTAGAAAACAAAAGGAAGCTATTTAGGGCAAGAAGTGTGTAGGAGCTACGTAATTTCTCCCCAGTGGTTTAAATCATAAAAAATTGTAATGGTGAATACTTAGTGAATTTTTTTTTGTGTCCCATACATTTTCTAAAGGGTTTGGCATGTTAGAGTTTAATCACATATCCACCAAAGGATGTCTGAATAGGCCAGTAAGTTCATAAGTTACTACAAGTGGTAAGACACTAAGTGTCCATGTTGAGATTTGATTAAAAATAAAATGCTTGTTTCCAGAGACTTAATGCTGTAAGCTGCCTTGCAGAACATGCCCCCTTATACTGTGTACCTATTTAATAGGAATTGTGTCATTGAATTGGGAGCTGAAAGGAACGTAAGGAATTGGAAAAGCCAGGGGAAGATGAGTCAGACTGAATGTGACAGACAGAATGACTTCACCTTGCTTCCTGTTTTCCAGTCGTTGAGAGGTTGCAGTATGACTCCATTTCCTTGGTGCGTTTGTAACACAGTTCACCCATTGACGACCATGAAGATTCTTGCCAACGCTACCCTGCTTTTGCTGGTATCCCACACCTGGAAGTTGTGTTGCTAAAGGTAATCTTTTTGTTTTCTTTTCTTTTTTCTTTACTAAAAATGCATGTAAAGAAAGAAGGAAGAAATTGAAAATTACACATTCAACATAACCGACAAATCCCCAAAAGCTAGCATTAATGATAAAATTGAAACCATATGCACAAAAAACCAGCCAGGTAAATCTGTGAGGCAGTTTAGTAAATTTACTGCTGATTAGTTTATAATTTCTGCAAAGTGAGTCTTTTTAAAGCCCATTTTCTAATTGTTACTAGTAAAGGGGAAAATGATTTTTACTTTTATATTGATTTTATAACATTCATCCTTCCTGAATTATATTTTTCTAGTAATTTATAGATTGTCTATTTTTAATTATATTGTATTGGTACTGTCTTCTTTACCAATATGCATTTCTTAGTTTGCCCAAGAAAATTGTTTTTTTTTTTTTTGGGCGATGGGGTGTTTTGAGATAGGGTTTCTCTGTGTAAGAGCCTTGGCTGTCCTGGAACTCACTCTGTAGACCAGGCTGACTTTGAACTCACAGAGCTCTTCCTGCCTCTGTCTCCTGAGTGTTGGGATTAAAGGCATGGGCAACTACCACCCAGCTGAAAATTAGTATTCACAGTTAGCTGGAGAGATGGATCAGCGGTTAAGAGCACTGCCTGCTCTTCCAAAGGTCCTGAATTCAATTCCCAGCAACCACATGGTGGCTCACAACCACCATGAGATCTCTGTAATGAGATCTGATGTCCTCTTGAGTAAGAGACCTGGTCAGTTGTCCTCATCAACTTAGACCATGAAACCCAATATGGACAAGTTCAATAGAACCGCCATATACGGGCCGCCCACGCAGGCTTCAGCATTGCCAGGACATACATTTTATTCAATTCAATTTTCATAGTTTACTGAGAAGACTTATTGTGAATGGGTATGGAGTTTTTTTTTTCACCAAATATTTTGTCTATATCTACTTGCATAAGCATTTTCCCCATTCATATGACAACATGAAAATGTGACAAGTTACAATAATTTTAATGAATTTCCTTCTTTTGCTTTTAACAAGGCTTCTTTATTTTGGGGGATAGGGATAGGACAGAGATTAGCCTCCTATATTGGTCTTCAGGAATCATCCACTTTCTTTTGTCTTTTGTCTGTTTGTGTTTTGTTTTGTTTTTTTGAGACAAGAGCTGTTACTGAGTCCTGATGAGGATAGGCTGACTGGCCAGTGAGCCCAGGTGACCACGGTCCCTACCTCCCCAGCACTGGGATTACAAGCCTGGCCACCATGCCCAGCTTTTATTTAGGTGCTAGAGTTAGAATTTAGGTCTTTTTGCTTGAATTGTGATTAGTTTGCTTACTGAGCCATCTCCCCAGCCCTGCTTTCTCTTTTAATTATTTAATCTATATTTCTTTTTCTTCTAGTTCCTTTTCCTTTGTTCATTTTCTGATTTAATGAACTGGACTCTAGCTCATTAGTATTTCTTTTCTAAAAAAGTGAAAACTACAAATTATTCTCTACTAGTTTGTAAGAATTTGTTTATTGTTTTGTTATACTTTAACAATTATCGCTTTATAATGTCTCTAAATGATTTTTTAATTTGGCAATTTTATATGTGTGGGTGCTTTGCCTGCATGTAAATATGTATGCTTAATGCTTAGGGATGTCAGAGGAGAGCATTGGATCCTCTGGGACTGGAACTACAGATGGCTGTGAGTGGCCATGTGGCTTCTGGGAACTGAACTCGGGTCCTCTGCAAGAGCAACAAGTGCTCTTAACTGCTGAACTAGCCATCTCTTCAGCCCCAGCTGAAGAGTTTTGCTCTTTAAATTTCCAGTTATTTATGGATTCTTTTTAAAATAATTGTATTATGAAACCATTCACCAAACTATAAGTTAAGTTTTATTTTCTGCCACTTTAAAGTATTTTTAAACTTTCTTGCAGCAACAACAGAAAAGAAATTTGCATACATGCTGTACATCTGAATAGAATTTGGTAGTATAAAGCTTTTTTTTTTTGCTAGGTATGGTGGCACACACCATTAGTTCTAGTATCCAGGAGGCAGAGACAGGTGGATCTCTGAGTTTGAGGCCAGCCTAGTCTATAGAGTGAGTCAGGCCAGCCTGGGCTACATAATGACACCTTGTCTACAAACAAAACAAAAACTGAAAGCTTTTTTCTTTCTTTAATACAAAGATCATGGTTAGGAAAAACTCCCATATCTTTCTCCACATTTATCAGCAAGTATTTTGCCACATTTGCTCTTTCCTTCTGCTATCTAAAAGGAATTTGCAGCTATATTTCTGCTTTACTTCTTAATACTTCACTGAGTTTACTTGGAATAAATACTTTCTCATACATTATCTGTTTTCTTGGTTGAAGTCGCAGTCCAGGATGATATGTTATACTTAGGATTTTTTTTTTTTTTGTGTGTGTGTGTCTTTCTAGTCCTTGATCAGGAAGTTTCTTCAGTTTCTTCAATCTTCTTTGTCTTTGTTGACATTGACAATTTTTGAAAATATAAGACAACTATTTTGTAGAAGGCTCCTCAATTTAGGTGTCAGTATCATTTCCTCCTTTTTATATTTTGATGATGTATGTTGGCAGGAAGACCACAGAATTCATATTAAGTTTTTCTCTGGGCATTATAGTCATAACTTGCTCATGATGCAGATGTCATATCCACATTGACTTCTTGATTAAGTTGCTGGGATTTTTGTTAGATTAACCCTTTGTATTCTCATTACAGTCAATAATTTTGCTCTGAATACTTGGAGATTGTATAGCTTTTCTGTTCCTCATCAGACTATCTTCTACTAGTTTCTGCATCTGTTCATTATTCTTGACAAAATGTTTTTACTATGATGACTACAGAATAATAAATTTCAAGCTCCAACATTTTTATTGCATTTACTAGTGTATATTCTACTTAAAGAGAAAGCTTTTCTGTATTTATTATATTTAAACACCTAAATTTTTATGTTATTTTATAAATAGCCTGTTGCTATCATAATTATTTTATTCAGCTTGTTTTCTCTACCCTTTGGCATGTCACCATTCTTTGAGAGATATTTATTTTAACATTTCTTTTCTTCCTTACTTTCAGGCTCATCTTATATTTTCTACCCCATTGACCATTTCTCTATTTGACTGTGCTCCTGGGAGATCATATTTACAAACTGAGGTGTGGATCCATGGATCTTTTTTTTTTAATCTTTTGTTATTTCACATTTAATTTCAGAGTACAAACATAGTTTCATATTTGTTGAAATTTGCTGAATGTCCTAGATAACTTAATGATTACTATTGCTTGTGTGTTTCTAAGAGGTTTGTATATTCTGCCTGTTATATATAGGGGTCTATAAATATCTGTTAAATGTGTTACCGTGTTGTATAAGTCCCCTAGATCTTAGTAAAGTCTAGGGTACATCTTTTATCCTTTTTGTGACCCTTTTCTTAAATCTTTCCTTAGAATCTATTTTGTTTGCAAGATTCCATTGTCGCGATGGCATTTGCTTTTCAGTTCTTTAATCTAGTCATCTTTCTGTTGAGATAGGGTCTTTCTATGTAGCCCTGAGAGGCCTGGGCTCACAGAGATCCACCTGCCTCTGCCTTCTGAGTGCTAGGATTAAAGGCTTGTGCCACCATGCCCCGCCTCACTCCATTTTTTGCTATATATCCTGTTTTCTTGCATTCAGTGCTATAGATCTGGTGTAGGTTTCATCTGGTTAAATCAAAGTGCTGGCCAGCTGTATTTCTTCCCAGAGGCTCTAGAAGACAATTGGTTCTCTGCTCCTTAGGTTGTTGGTAGGACTGAGTTCCTTACAAAGCTAAGAGTGAGAGCCCCATTTCCTGTTGGATGGCAGCTGATGGGTGTCCTCAGCTTTTAGAAGCCCTTCATTTGTGATCCTCTCTCATTGTCTTCAAAACCAACTCTAAGTTGAGTCCCTCTCACACTTAAAACTTCTCCATTTCCTATTCTCATCCTCCCTCTCTCTGCTCAGGTAGGAAAAGGATTTCTATGTTTAATATACAATCAGCAACAACAGAGTATGCAACACAGTTAATCCAGAGGAAATTCTTCTGTCTTCAAATCCATAACCGAATTAAATCGCCAGAGTTCTTTTACCATGTAAGGCGATTTAGTCGCCAGTCCTGAAAATTATGATGTGAACCCCTTTATGTACCTATTATTCTAGTTTCCACACATCCCATTATTGCAGTAACTCAGTGTTTGATAATCCATTCTTTCATTCAACCAGCAGAAATATTTTTTAAAACATATATTAAACATATATTAAAGCAAACATCTGTTATATTACAGACATTGTACCAGGTGCCCATACTGCCAAAATAAGATGTCTAACTCACCCACTAAAGCCATAAACCAGTTTGGTAAGTTCCGTAGGAATTAGCACATAATGCCGTGTAAGAGAATGCAAGAGGCTATACTGCCTAGATGAGAAGTACCAGGATGGATTTTTGTGTGCATCGATGTCTGTGCTGGGTCTTAAAGAGTACTCTTGGGTATTAAGGCTGGGGAGTGGTAAAATGTATTAGTTACTTTCTGTTGCTCTGATAAAATACTATGATCAAAATCAACCCGAGGAAGAAGGGGTTTATTTTGGTTTAAGGTTCCAGAAAGACAATCTGTAATGGTGAAGAAGGCATGCCAGCAGTCAGCTGGAGCAAGAGGCTGGCTGATCACATTTTATCCAGGAACAGTAAGCAGAGAGAGCTAACGGGAAGTGGGGCGAGGCTCTACACCCCCAATGGTCACCCTCCACTTCCTTGCTTCCTCCAGAAAGGCTCTAGCTCAGAAAGGTTCCATAACATTTCCTGAAATCCAGAAGGTTGGCCCTGAACTCTGAAGCACCAATCCTTCCCCAACCTCCCAAGTTGCTAGGATTACAGGCATGTGCTACCACGCCCATAATATTTCCTAACAGCGCTAATCCACTGGGGACCAGGTGTCAACTATTGGGGACATTTCTCATTCAAGCCATCATAAGGGCAAGTAGAGAATAAGTAGTGAGACTGTAATGACCAAAAGTACAGAGCTCAAGACAGCCTGTTCTTTTAGAGGATACAGATAATAGTAGCTAGGTCTGCAAGTCATGTAACTTCCTAGGATGTAGGATGAACCTATTGAGTAATGTGGAACATGAATATGCAAATTTTGTGCTCTTTACTGAATAGTTTCCAGATAAATCAATAAGAAATATAAAGTCATTACAAACTTTTAAGGAAAGCCAAATGTGGTAGCACACTCCTTTAATCCCAGCACTTGGAAGGAAGAGGCAGGTGGCTTTCTGTGAGTTCAGGATGAAACTGCTCTACATAGCAAGGTCCAGGCTAGTTGGGGTTACATAGTCAGACCTTGCCTTAAAACAGGGTCTCTTATAAGGTCTCCTCTTATAAGGAGAGTGTTATGTTCATATACCAGTCTTCATGCAGAAGATAGCATAGGAAGATACTGGATTGAAAAGGTAGTTAATAATGTGAAAACCCTTTAAGTAATAAAACTCTGAGCTTAGCCACTGGTAGTTGGGATGAAATCCAGAGAAATGGATTAAGAATGATTTTTGCAATATTGATCAGATGGCATATTAATCAGGGTTTAGCCTGTGCAACATGATCAGTAGGAAATATGTAATAAGAAATTATATACAATTGTGGTGTACTGACTTGGGTTGATTGCACAAGTCTGAAATCTGTAGAGTAGGCTCGTGGGATGGGCCCCCGAAATTCTCCAGCTCAGGCTACAACTAAGATGCATATTTCAGAGAAGTTTTACCTCTATTCTTCATGCCTATCAACTGACTAAATCAGATCTCTCTAGATTGTCTCCTAGCTCCTTATTTAAAGCCAGCTGGTTATAGATGTCAGCCACAAGCAAAGCAAAATACCTTCACAGCTGCCCTGGGACCGTAGATTCTAAGCTAGCCAAACTGACAACAAATGTTCATGACAGATAAGAGTTCTATATAAAGGAAGGCAGTTCTCAAGTTTCTGAATTTAGTATTGTGTGAAGTCACTGTCTGAGAGACAGAATGCAATACATGGGATAATTTTTACTATTTTGAGTAAGCTCGCAAGGCAGAGATTCCTGGAAAGCTGGTAAAGCTCTGAGGTGACAAGAGCAGTTTTGGTAAGTAGGGTAAAAACTGCTACCAAGAGTGACCATTTAGGGTAAGGGAGCAAATTATATACTCTAAAGCACAAATCCATACGGAAAACTTTCTGAAATGAACTCTAGGATCACCAACATTTCAAGAGCAGCTGGAGAAAGATGAACGAAGGGGATGTAGAGGGCAGGTCCTAGGAGAGTTTGCTGTCCAGATTTGAAAGAAAATTCAGGAAGCAACTGTCATATATGGCAAAGGGTTTAATATATTGGAATTTTTTTACTTTTGCCTTTTACTTTTAACACAGCCTTGAGAATGATGTCTCTAACACACACACACACACACACACACACATATACATATATATATCCATAATGTTTCTCTGCTTAAAATTCTTTAATGATTTCCTCATATCTACAATAAAATCTTAAATGGCTTGCCGGATTACATATGCCATGTCTCTCAAGCCTGATGTATTACCATTGAGCACTTCACCTTATACCAACTGCACAAAAGCCTTTCGTTGGGTTTCTTTTTTCTTTTTCCTTTCATGGTTTTGTTTTTTTTGTTTTGGTTTTTCAGGACAGGGTTTCTCTTTGTAGCACTGGTTGACCTGCCTGAAACTTGCTTTGTAGACCAGGCTGGTCTCAAGCTACCCAGCTTCATTGGATTTCTTATCCCAATATGATTCTCTTGAACTTCTTGTTACTTCAGGCTAATTTCATATTGCATTTGGAACTCTGATGTCTCTTCAGTCTGCCTTACAAACCCGCTTATATGTCATGGCCTCGGGGGATTTTACCCTAATTCCCTGACTGACCTCTACTTCAAGAAGCCATTATTTATTGCATCTTTGTAATCATTTTTATTTCTGATTCCAGTATTTATTTGCACATATCAGATATCAAAATAGTAGACACACTCAGAAATTTCGGTGTTGCTAAATCCCACCTTGTGGATTGTGAACGGTGGTGTGAATAGTGGTGTGAACAACAGAGCTTTGCTGGGTCTGCTTGTTTCTCCTCTTTTATTGAAAATAGACTTTTTTCTAATACAGTTTCCCTCCTTCTACTCCCCCTAGATCCTCACCACTGGCCCTCTCCTCTGGACCAACCCCCTTTCTCTCACTAGAAATGAACAGGCTTCTAAGGGATAACAACATAACAAAAGAAAATACAATAAGATAAAAACAAAGCTATCACATCCAAGTTGGATAAGACAAATCAACAGAAGGAAAAGATCCCAAGATAAAGCACATGAGTCAGAGACCCACCAGTTCACACACTCAGGAATCCCATAAAAACACTAAACAGAAAACCATAGTATATACACAGAGGACCTGGTGCAGACCTGTGCAGTCCCTGTGCATGCTGCTTCAGTCTCTGTGAGTTCATATGACTTTTGCTCACTTGATTTAGAGGACCTTATTCTTTTGGTGTCTTTCTGTCTCCTCTTTTCACAGGGTTCCCTGAGCTCTTAGGGAGGGATTTGATGGAGACATCCCATTAGAGCTGTGTGTTCAATGGTCTCTCTTTCTCTCTCTCTCTCTCTCTCTCTCTCTCTCTCTCTCTCTCTCTCTCTCTCTCTCTCTCTCTCCTCTCTCTCTCTCTAATGTGTGTCTCAGATTTGTTCCCATCTGCTGCAGGAGGAAGCTTCTCTGATGATGGCTGAGTAAGGTATTGATCTATGAGTGTAGCAGAATGCCATTAGGAGTCATTTTATCCCTACTTTTAAAAAAGACCAGTAGAAGAGGTCCCATGGAAATCCCTAAACAACCCAGGCTGTTTCTAAGAGAATAAGTTGTTCTTCACAAACTGACAGTGGGGCCTATTGCTGAAGACAACATACACAACTCATTGAACATGGAGAGGTCTAGCTGGTGCCTCTGTTCTAGTGTTTTTGATATAGGAAGGCAATCTACAGGCTACAAAAAGAGAAACTTAAAATCACCCCAGCCATAAAATCCTTGATCTACAATCTGTCCTGGCTTCAAGATACACTAGTGCAATCATTCGTGGCAGAGCTTCTGAGCGTAACCAGCCAGCGTCTGATTTGACTTAAGGCCCACTCTATGAGATGGAACCCATACCCAATATTTCTTGGGTGACTTGAGCCTAGATAGCCCAGAGACCTAGGGTAAAATAAATACTACTTTTTTTTTATTATATTGAAATGCACAGTTGGCCTTGGGACCACATCTATCCCATTAAACTGTGCTGGTGACAAAATAAGGGTACAATTCAGACTCATCTTTTACTATCTTTAGGTCCTTTAGGCCTACAGCTGGATCAATACCCTTGTACTTATTAGAGGGGCCTCAGATCAACAAGAGGCCTTTTGGTATTATGACCCTTTCCAGGAAGGAGGGAGTTCCTATTGTCTCTTCACTAGATATGTGAGTTACCACCCATTCCAAATTTCTGGAGCCAGGAAATATCCCTTTAGCATGAGCTGACCAAGTCTTTCCCCTCTTCACCTTCCATGTCCCAGTCTTTCCCTTCTGGCCCACTCCTAATTGGTGGGAGAACAGAACAGGGCAGCAGACATGCTCTAAACAGAGATCTTGGGCCTTTGAGCTATTTGGTGACCTTCTCTGTGCTCTCTGGTGATGGTCAGTCCATTCTCTGCACATGGGTGAGCTGCCTGATGCTCATATAAGAGATACTCGTGTCGTCTACCCTGTGGATGTCTTTCCTGGCCGTTTGCTTGGCTTGGCTCAAGGTTACGGTATGGCCCCCAGCTGAATTCACAGGCCTGTCGGAAAGCAATCCTGCAGCACCATTGTGATCAAGCCAGTACTGTGACCAGCACTTTATGCTGTGGATAGCTGGACTATGACTTGAATCTTCCTATGGGATCACATGTGTGTGTTTTAACTTTTTAATTTTTTTCTTCTTGTAAGAGCAGGAACCAAGGGAAACTGAGAGGGCCAAAGGGAGGGGAAAGTCAAGCTGCTGCTTGAACAGGGTTCCTGTGAGGCCCCTAGCCCACTGGTCCCTAGTTTCTTAGCCTCTTGCTCAGCACTTTCTTGGTCTTTCCTAGAGGTTGGAAAGGTTCCAGGACCACATCAAGAGATGGGCAGGGAAAGAGTTTTAGCTGTGATCTGTGACTATCCAGAGGAAAGTGTAAGTGGTGCCCATCAGTGGAAAGCACAGGGTAAATGCCAGTAGCATATGTCTCCGGGCTGACACTTTAACTGGGCTTACTGCAAGAAGGAAAGGCACCTTGCTTCCACTGCTTGGGAGTACTCTGAGAAGGGAGAGACAGTATGGTGGTAGGCTCCCACCAGCAGAGGCCTGGAACTTCCAAGTATAAATGCCTAACCACTCTACTGTTGTGTCCCTGCCCCCCACCCGTGTACCTGTGAGGAAAGGAGCGACCCAGTCCAGCATGCCTGTAGCTCTCAGGACTGGTCACACTGCTGATCTTCACAAAGGATACCAATACCAGTGGCCCAATGCCTAAGTCACTGGCCAATGACCTAACCCCACATGATTTAATGTTAAGGTTCATTGACCTCCATGCTGCTACCTGTGTTGTCCTAGGGTTTCACCTTTGGAGGTGATGGGTCTCTAGAACACTAAATGCATATAGAATACTATGCCATGCAATGCTGGTATTTTCTTCAATATGACCAATGCTTTCTCTTCACTTGTACCTCCTTAGAGGCATAGGACACACTGGGAATGCACAGAGCTTCTTGGCAAATTTGAAAGTTGTCCTCCCAATGCATTCTGGCACTTTTCTGTGGACTGAATTGAGAAATAAGCGTTCTGTGCATTCTTTACAGGGACAACAGTTAAATATGATGAGTCCAAAACAAAACTCACAAACAGTAGCAAATGTCTGTCATTCATCAACTACTGAGTGACTTTTTCTAAGTTTTGTACTAGATACAAGGCCACCACTTCAGCTGTGAGAGATTAGAGGAGGGAGAGATGTGCAGAGATCTAGACAAGTGAATGGTGGGATTCCCCCTTTCAATGTAATCTCTCTGCATCTTTTTATGGTTTTTAAAAAAGATTTATTTATTTATTATGTATACAACGTTCCTTCCATGTATGCTTGCATGCCAGAAGAAGGCACCAGATCTCTTTATAGATGGCTGTGAGCCACCATGTGGTTGCTGGGAATTGAACTCAGGACCTCTGGAAGAGCAGTCAGTGCTCTTAACCTCTAAGCCATCTCTTCAGCCCCCTTTTATGGTTTTTGTCCTACCATTTCAAATCATACTAAAGTGTGCATTTTATTCTTTACTTCCTTCACTCCTTATATTTTGTGTGCATTGATGCTTTTCTTATTTGAGGAAAGGATTACTTTCTCTGACTTGTCTATATTGCCTGTGTAAGTTGACATTTACTTGGTACAAATCAAAGTTTTTCACTTGTCCATCAGCCACAATGTGTTTCTTAACACATTTTGTCTTTGCTTGTTTTCTGTACTGTTTCTCTAGGGATTATTGGTTTGCAAATGTATAGACATTTTGAAAAACAAAGCAAAATATTAGTGCATAAAACACTGCATCATACATTGAGCATATAGTTCATTGATAGAAAACATGCCTATCTTGTATGAGTCCCTGGGTTTGTTTCATAGCACCAAAATGCCTCCTAAAATAAATACAAGACCCAGTGTATCATATTGTAAAATATTATATTTGGAAGGAAAATTTAAATCTATTTAGCAGATTAGTGTAGCTTTTACTAAGCTCTCCAATGGAATTTTAAGTTTAAATTCTTTTAGATAGCATCTTGTTATGGAGCCCAGGCTTGCCTGGAACTCACCACAGTGGGTTGCTTTCAGTCTCCTGATCTGACTACATTTACCTCCCAAGTGCTAGAATTCCAGTCATGTGTTACCACATCCTACTTATAATTTGTTTTTGAACATGAAATACTAGATTTAAAAGAGCTAAAGGTAATTTTTAAAAAATTATTTATATAACCTCATAATTGAGCTGATACGTAGCTATCAAATGTTTATTTCGTGTTTCATAAACTTAAAGTAAAAGAGCTACTAGTTCTGTCTGAGGTCTGTCTCATGTAGAGACATGGAGAGAATGGATTATTATACCTATTTTAAAAGAGCACAGATGGCCCTCCATCAACAGCTCTGTGATGGTGGATTCAGTTAGCTCCAGCCCCAGATTGACAATGTCCTTTTGTTGCTGTGGTTGTCCTGTACTGTATTAGTGAATCTATGATTGTTTCGCTGGTAGACTTTTTTTATATGACTATTTAAACAATATAACAACTATTTGCATAGCATTTATATTGTTTTAGGCATTGCAAGTAATCTGTGATATTTATATATGAGAATGTAAGCATGCATGTCATTTATATGGAAATATGATGCCAATTTATACAAGGGAGATAAATACCAACAGAGTTTGGGATCCATTTCCTGGCAGGTAGATACTTGGGGAACCTTGAAATTTGGTTTGCCTCATAATCCAACAGGCTGAGAATATATTTGGATATTTATGAAAACAATTGGAACCAGGTGGTAATAGCACATGCCTTTATTCCCAGCAATCAGGAGGTAGAAGCAGATGGATCTTTTTGAGTTTGAGGACAGCCTGGTCTACAGAGTGAGTTCTAGGACAGCCAGGGCTACACAGAGAAACCCTGTCTCAAAAAACAATAAAAGGAAAACAATTGGAAAGACACTCCATGCCCTTTATTTAGAGAATTATTAAGTTGTAGAATTTTGTGGTATACTATTATATACATATTCAAAAGAGCATATTAAATCAGTAACATATACTAAATATAAAATGATAAGTGATGAAAACATTGCATAATATATATTATATAAACTCATTTTAATAACAAATGGGAAACCTACATATTTGTCAATATATCTGTTTATGATGATTATAAAAATGTGGAGCATGTACTCTAGACTACATCTGTCAACCTGCAGAGACTAGAAATGGGACTTATAGGGAAAAAAATTACTAAACTTTTTCTTTCTCTTGTTTTTTTGACATAGGGTCTTATTTAGCCAGGTTGGTTTTGAACGCCTAATTATCCTGTCTCAACTTCCCAAATGCTGAGATTACAGGCATGTATGCACTACACCCAGCTTCTAATCTTGTCTTTATACATTTTATATTTTATCCCTTATTACTATACCTATCTTAAAATAATTTTAATGAAACTTTCAAGCTTGTATATAAAGGAAGAAATCATAAACAAATATGAAGACAGTTGATATACACTCCAGTTATATTAATGCACACATACAAATGTGTATAATGAATTATTCATTAATTACTTCTAATAGCATATCAAATAGGCCTGTCTTTTAGTACAAAAACATGAATTAAAAGAATGGACAGGTCATGGAAGACAGAATGTAAATGGTCAACCACGATGAATGACTTTGTGCAGTCTTTACTGGAAGTCAAACGGCAGTTGAATCTGTTAAAACCAAAACTGAACATACAAACAGGAGCCACCCCCATTCTGTCATAAATCAACTGTTGTGGAACTTCTCGTTTGTACTAACTATATCATACTCAATGCCATTCAACAACTGAATGATTAAAGAAATTAACATTGTCATATAAAGTAAAGTAACCTTGTGAACCAATGAAATATTGAGGTAAGCCAGTTTTTATAAAGAATGTTTATGATGTGAACTTGGTGGGTGTGGTGGTATATACCATAATCTCAGCACTTGGGAAACAGAGACAGGAGGAAAATCCCCAATTTTACAAATTCACTATTAGTTCATTCTATTTGTAGTAGTCAAAATTCTTGGGAGATGGCTCAGTGGGTAAAGTGCTTGCTGCATGAGTGTGAAGCCCTGAGTTCGAGTCCCCATAAACCAGGTAAAACTGGGTGTGGAACCACACATCTGTAATCCCAGCACTCCTACGGCAAGATGGGAGGTGAATCCTTGGAAGCTTGTGGGCCAGCTAGCCTGGCCTCCGCACCTGTGACCAACAGAGAGACCCTGTGTCAGACAAGGTGGAAGGTGAGAAATAACACCCGAGATTATCTTCTGACATCCACATGCACATCATGGAACATGTACACCCACATGTGAATGCATACACACACACACACACACACACACACACACATCCTATAAACACACAAAAGGATGAATTCTCCATAATCCTCAGTTTTATAAATGATAATGCCAAATACATAATATGTGAATTACATACAATGAAAGTATTAACAGTTGCAAGATTTTTTAACAGCATCAGCATTTTTCCAGGTATGTATTTTAACCTGTCTTTCATTTGTGGAGCTGATGAAAGTGACCCTATATAAGAATAAATGGACTTTATTGTTTTTCATAAGTAAAAGTTGCAATCACACTCGATGCCATTTAACACAGGAATAATTTAATAGGTAATATTGCCATACAATATAGTATTATGAGACAACTGAAATAGATGAGTCAATTTTTATAAAGAAATCTTATTAAGGGAGCAGGGCATGGTGGTACACACCCATAATCCCTGCACTTGGGAAATAGGCAGGAGGGAAATTCTGAGTTTGAGACTAGCCCTGGCTGTACAGTGGTAGAGAGATATTATCACAAAAAGAAATACACCTAGAATTTAAATGGGTAAAAAATTAGTGAAGAACTATATAAATTGATGATGTAATTCACATTCCAAACTCCAAATCTAAAATACTGTATTGTAACCACCATGTATTTGTATGTACATACATACATACATACATGCATAGACAGTGGTAAAGAGGTAATTGATGCTGATTTTTTTCTGGAGGTAGAGGGAAATCTGAGGAATGGTAAAAGTCTGGTGACAAGAGGGTTTCTATTTATGTTGCTTAAATATGAATTTTCTAAACAACGTAAGAGGTAGTCAAGGGCGGTGAAGCAGCACTGGTCCCAGGTGATGGATGATGGTACATAGGAAAGCAAGAGCCACTGAAATAGGAATTCCAGCATTTCTCTGGGAGAAAATTACACTAAGGGTAGTATAGACATCTGATCTCGTTGACACAAAAGCTCTTTTTTGCATTCAAACACATTAGGTACTGAGCACTAGCAGATTACTAGTACCCTATGATCTATTTCTCCTGTAGCCTGCTTAGAAGGGGATCTGAAGCATTGCCTTCTGAACACGTGTTTGACATGTATAATTGCATTTCTCATTGTAAATGAATGTCCTTCTCTTTTTATATCTTTCAGTATTATGATGTAATGACTGTGATTTCACCTCCAGAATTTGGATGAATTTAGGACGTGGGCAAGATCAGGTTGTAGACTTCTAGGACTGAAGGCCATGGTGTGTGTGGATCATGGTAAACTCACCAAAGCAAGCCCTTGACATGGTCCTGCAGAAGCCAATCATTGCTCTCTTTTGTTGACATCCAGTCTTTGCTGTATTACATTAAAGTTGCATAAATGCATTAATGTCCAAATAAATTTTGTCTTGTTGTTGTGTTATAGCTATGTGACTATTATCTACTAAATTTTGAGTTTGAATTAAGTATTATGTGAAAATTCTAAACATAAAATATTTCTAAAATTAGTCCCCAAATCTGACCTTTCTCTACAGATGGCCATCTAATCATCACGGTAGTGTAACTATGGCAGGAAAGGCATGGGTAGGTGAAATCTTCAGAGGTAGCTTGCCAGTAAGCTATATTAACTGACAGTTGATTTATGCCATATTATGGCATGCCATAGTAATCCTCGTCCTGGATTCCACAGCTTAACTATTTTCTTGGTCAAGATGGTTTGTGGGCTTGTTTTTCTAATTTGCTACTTCTTAAATTGCCAGAATTAAATACAATGAGTATCCTCATTACAAATATTTATAAGCATTGTGTGGTAAAATCACACATAATATGGTAAAACTTTAATTGCGTATTCTTACGCTTGACATAGTTAATTAATTGCTCATTAATTATTCATGAATTAGGGGTTTAAAGGACAAACGATGTAGCTGAATGCTAAAGCACTTGCCTAACACAGCAGGTCCCTGGATTAGTCCTCCAAAGTGCCAGAACCTAGACCAGGAATACTGCCAACAATGGTTTGGGGGAGGGATTAGAGATTCACAGGAAAATTTTGTATGTACTATAACAACTGTAAGACAGAGGTATAAGAAGGAGAATTCTGTCTTCTGAATTATAATAATGGAAAAGTACTTTTTTCTAAGTACACAGCATATCTGAAAGCAACATATAAACATGCCTATAGGTTAGTATATATAATGATCACATAATTTGTTCAAATAACAGTTAAAGCTGACAAATATTTTTGAAAAGGTGTGGAATGTATTTGATTCTGAACACTGAAATTAGTTCCTGGCCTCAGAAGCAAGGAATCTGGAAAAATATAATCACAAATACACTGATAATTATTTCTATTCCATTCACAATTAATACATTCTGAACAAGCACATTAAAAACGCTGTATCTCATTGCCCTTTAGAGCTTTAAAACTATTGAAGGAACACAAAAACTACAAACAGAAATCATGGACTTCTTGAACCCAATGATAACTGGTGATAGGCATGTCATGGGCCAAAGACTCAATAGTGTCCAGATGATGCCAGTTTCTGAAATATGCAGTGTAATTTGTATCTGAGTTCACGTTGCCTCCAGAAGTTCCAAGATGATGTGAAGGTCATAGAAAAGCGATGGAACTTGAAGAGCCAAAACCTTTCCAGGATATCTTATTTTTCCAGATATGAAAATTTAGTACAGAAGTACAGTGAGCAAAATGGTGCATGATAGATGTATTGATTAATGAAATAAAATCAGCAGCCTAGATACAAGCTGTCATTTTTATGGACAATTTCTGAAAAGGTACCAAGCAAGGCTAAAAAGAATGGTGTTTTCGCCAGATGGTGCTGCGACTAGTGGCCATCCACGTACAAAAGAATGAAGCTAAATGCCCACCTGACACGCATTCAAAACATAACCTTAAATATATCAAAGACATCAACCCAATGGTTACATTATAAAATTTTTGGAAAGAAACAGGCATATTTGTGAGCTCAAATTATCTATTTTAGATTTTATGCAAAAAGAACAAGTTACAATGAGAAATGTGGGTAATCTTGATATTATAATTATATATGTTATTTTAGTCAAAAAATTAAAGGATTATTTCAAAGAGCACAATCAGGAGAGGAAAGTGGTAGGCTGGAGACTTCTAGCATTTTCCTGTATCTGCTATATTAAAATAAAGCAGAGGTTTGTCTTCAAGGAGAGGCAGTGACATGGAAAAGTACTTGAGTACTTGAGCAACAATAGAGGCCAG
>PVIU01019934.1:0-35157 GCA_004026605.1 Ondatra zibethicus
CAGTACTGTAGCTCTGTAGTATAGTTTGAAGTCAGGGATTGTGATGCCTCCAGATGTTCTTTTGTTGCCCAGGATTGTTTTGGCTATCCTGGGTTTTTTGCTTTTCCAAATGAAGTTGAGTATTGTTCTTTCGAGGTCTTTGAAGAATTTTGTTGGGATTTTGATCGGCATTGCGTTGAATCTGTAGATTGCTTTTGGTAGGATTGCCATTTTTACTATATTAATTCTGCCTACCCAAGAGCATGGGAGGTCTTTCCACTTTCTGGTGTCTTCTTCAATTTCTTTCTTCAGAGATTTAAAGTTCTTGTCATACAAGTCTTCCACTTGTTTGGTTAGAGTTACTCCGAGGTATTTTATACCATTTGTGGCTATTGTGAAGGGTGTTGATTCTCTGATTTCTTCCTCAGTCCTTTTATCATTTGTGTACAGGAGGGCTACTGATTTTTTTGAGTTAATCTTGTGTCCTGCTACATTGCTGAATGTGTTTATGAGTTGTAGAAGTTCCTTGGTAGAATTTTTGGGATCGCTTATGTAAACTATCATATCATCAGCAAACAGTGAGAGTTTGACTTCTTCTTTTCCAATTTGTATCCCTTTGATCTCTCTTTGGTATCTTATTGCTCTAGCTAGGGCCTCAAGAACTATATTGAATAGGTATGGAGAGAGTGGACAACCTTGTCTTGTTCCTGATTTCAGTGGAATCGCTGGGAGTTTCTCTCCATTTAGTTTGATGTTGGCTGTTGGCTTGCTGTATATTGCTTTAATTATGTTTAGGTATGTTCCTTGTATCCCTGCTCTCTCCAAGACTTTTATCATGAAGGGATGTTGTATTTTGTCAAACGCTTTTTCGGCATCCAATGAGATGATCATGTGGTTTTTATTTTTTAGCTTGTTTATATGATGGATTATGTTGTCTTGTCTCTTTTTAATCTAATGCCAGTTTAAGTTTTGGTCTGTGTGGGACTTTGGGAAGATAGAATAGAAGGGGAATTTTGTCACTTCATTCCTTGTGTCATTATCAGCCCTCTACATAGGGCTACTTCACGGGTACACAGCTTCTGCAGTGACAGAGAGCCTGACCCACAGAGGGATCCCACTCTTGAAGGGCTTTGCTCTTTATGCCACTGTCATCTTGGTATTATGAATAAGTTTTTAGAATACTGTGGGACATGCACAGTTTGTTTTCATCATAAGGTTGGAATTCTAGTGAACCTACTAGACTCCAGAGAGACTCCCGTGAGCCACCAGGTAAGAAGGGTGCATCTGTGGAGTTGTCGGAGTGATAGCAACCTGGAGATCTCATAATTTTTGTCTTAGCCAGAATTTGCTCTAGTTAAAAAAAAAATATGGGGTGGGGGTGAGGATTTCCATGCTACTAAACATGAACAACCAGAGGTACCTACAATGTTATATTTTTCTTTTGTTACTGCCCATTACACGCCAACCATTTTGCTGGAAAGGATAAAACAGAAATGGGGAAGGAGGCACCAGTATCTCATTTTTTATTTAATCAATCCATACAGCAGTAGCTAACAGAAGAATGTGTTGGTGGAGGGATCACATATTTGAGAGCGTGGAAGAAACAGTGGAGTTTGTGAGCATCTGCTGTTCTGCTAAGAACATAGTGCGTGATTACAAACATGCTCAGAGATCCAAACTGCTTCTGGCTTACTGTGCAAGTTTCTGTGATGCTTAATCTTGCTTGCCAATTTGACAAGATTTAGAGGCACCTAGAAGACATGTGTTTGTGTTTCTCTTTATTTCTAAAGATGTTTAACTGTGGTGGGAAAAGGACCCACTCTGCATATGGATATCACTATACCATGGGCCAAGATTCAAGTCGGGATAAAATGGAAAAAGTGAGTGGTGCACCAGGCTTCATTTTTGTCTTCTTCCTGACTGTGAAAACAATGTGATAAGCTCCCTCACACTCTGTCCACAGTGACATCAGCCTTTCCTACCACCAGGCCTTTCCCGTGACAATGGATTATACTCTCAGTCTATGAACCCCAAATATCCTTCCTTTTTAAAGTTGCTCTTAGTTGTCACTTTGGCACAGCAGAGAGAGCCGTAACTAGTACTGAAATTTGGTATCTAGGAGTGGGGCTGCTGCTATGATGTGATTGACCATACAGTTCATAGGCCTCTGGAACTTGTTTTCAGTAAGGATATGAAAATATATGGAGATGCAGGCTGGAGATGCCCTTGAATGTTGCAAACAAACAAAGCTTAATAGGACATTAATGAAAATGTGAAACCAAAATTTCAAGAAAAATTTCAGACAATAGAGATTTTGGAAGACAACAAAGACTGAGTTGGGTGGGCTAGAGGCCACTGATACTACATTCTGGAAAAAGATCTGCCTAAATTCTACCCTTGTCCTCAAAATATGAGTGAAGGTATATTCAAAAGCATTCCTTACTAATTTATCAGAGGAACGTCAAGACATCATAACATCTAGAACTTGTCATGGTTAGTACTTACTGCTCCTAGCTCTACACTGAGAAAGTGCAGAATAATATGAAAATGCGTGACACATTTAAAAAATTGTGAGAGTTTAAAGATGCATGCAAAGTAGGTTGTACAGAGCAGCTACAAGATTTTAAGAGATTAGTATCATTAAAAAAAGCAACCTCTTTCACTGTGATAATAAGAAGATTCATCAACAGATAGTGCTAACTTTTGAAACTACTAGTTATTTGAGAAAGAAAAACCTCAGATTGAGGGTGCCAGTGGATAGATTCTCTGCAGAAAACCACTTCCCAGGGAAGTGTTTTGGCAGGGTCACCTGCAAAGGCACACTGAAGTCTTTACAGCGGTGTTGAAAGGGGACAAACATCATCTTGAAGTGGCAACACATTCAGCAATGACTCGGTCATCTTACGGTTCTCATTTTACAAGTATAAAAAAATAAAAGAGATTTGGGATTAAGGAGGTTTGCATTAAGGCCCTAGAAAACCATTGAGGTCTGGAAATATGCAGCAGAGTCCAGTCTCTTGCAAGGAGGCCCTGAGAGCCCATTGCTTATGGTGAAGAAGTGCCAGGTTGCAGAAGAAACTGATCTCAGCATGATGAAGATGCCAGGATTATGATTTTACATCCCCTGACACAGTGGACCAGCCCAAATTAGAGGCTGGCTAAATGTGCTTCAGAAGGTGGAAAACCTGGAGGATGAGATCCTAGTGCATATTTACATATAACAGGTACCAGAAGACAAACATGGACCTTCAAGGTTTGGTATTGACCTCACTGGGTTAAGGGCTTCTTTAGTTCACTATTTCTTGACTGTCCCTTATTTTGGAATGGGAATGTTTATTCCGTGGCCCTGTATATTGTATGTGTGTAATGTAGTTTTTTTTTTTTTTTTAATTTTACAGGGCTCACAGTTAAGAATCTTTCTTGAGTTTCAGAAAAGACTTTGGGATGTTGAATAGTACTATAATAGTTATTGTTTGGGGGACTTTTATAGATGGGCTAAATTCACTTTGAAGACTACAGGTGGAGTGCTCAGATTTAAACTTTGGTACCAAGTTTGTAAGAAGTAGATTTGTGGTGGTTAATCTTGATTGTCAACATGGAAGCATAAGAGTCATCAGGGAAACACAATGGGCTTGTTTGTGAGTGTGTCTACAGAGAGATTTAACTAAGGAGGGAAGATCTACCTTGAATATGGAAGCATCACACCATGTCCTCTGGCCCAGAACAAATACAGAAGAGATATCAGTGGAGCACCAGCATTTATTTGTCTCTGCTTGCTGATCATCATGCAAGCAATGTGACTAGGTGTCTCTAGCTTCTGCGACAATTTTCACCACCACACTTTCATTGCGATGACAGGAAAATATACCTTCATGCCAAAATAATATTCTTTCCTGAAGTAGCTTTTGTCGGGTATTTTGTGTCAATAAAGAGAAAATAATTATTAAAGTATTGTAGCCACTTTTAAAATAACTTATCCCCAAATGCTTTAATGCCCAGGGGGGAAAAAACATCAAAAAAAAAGTTTTTCATTTTAGCAATGGACAGCTCGTCTCATGGTACTGGCCAATTTTTCAGTTTGGAGTCCATTGTGCTCTCAGGCACTTTGAGGGCTGGGAGGAGTGTTACAATTTAAAAGTCTGGCCGGGTGGTGGTGGTGCACACCTTTAATCCCAGCACTCGGGAGGCAGAGGCAGGTGGATCTTTGTGAGTTCGAGGCCAGCCTGGTCTACGAGAGCTAGTTCTAGGACAGGCTCCAAAGCCACAAAGAAACCCTGTCTAAAAACCAAAAAAAATAAAGAAAAAAAAGATTCAAAAGTTGGGTGCCAAGTTTATAAGAGATAGACTGGTGATAGCTAATTTTTGTTTAAATGTGAGAGAAGAACATGGTAAGCCTCCTTTGTCATATAGGAATTGTACCTCTTGGTCTCTGTCCACTGCTCCCTGGTTGTCCTACTTCCATGTCTAGCTAGCCACAAATCAGCATCACCAGCAGCTTTTCTTACTCTGATATTTAGTCTGAGATATTAGCAGTCTCACATATTTTCTTCTTAAGGCTTCATTATGTAATCTCTGTAACTTGCAGTTTGCATAAGATCTTCTATATTTGTAAATCAACACTCACATGTTTCCTGGAGATGTCTACTTTCTTCATGGCTTGTCATCTAATGCATTTTCAGTTAAGAAAATGATAACTTCAAATTTCTATTCCTTTAAAAGGTTTTGTATGTTACCTTATGTAGGTGCTAGAGAAAAGTGATTTGGATTGCTTATAATTGATATAAAAGACCATATAGTAACATAAATGGACCTAAACAGCTAAAGAGGTGCACTTATTTCTCACTCCAAGTCAGAATTTTATATATATATATATATATATATATATATATATATATATATATATATCAAGTTCTTTGCTTGTCTTAGTTCAAAGAGTGAGATTTAGATGCTGGTCATTAGTGAGTTATTTTAAAATAACAACTTTAAAAGCATAACACTCCACAATCTAATCAGCAGGAGGATTTGGCTGCCTGTGCGCTCATGCGCGAGGGGAGAAGGGGAGTGCACGTGTGTGCACGCGCATGAGCGTGCTCACACATGTGCATGTGTTCTCTAAGGACAGAGCTCTCTTTTGGTTAATTCCACTTCTTATTTGTAAAACTCACTTTTAAAGAAAATTGTTCTGTCATTAGAAGTGATTAATCCACCTCCACATTTTCTATCATCACCGCATTTAATTAACATGGTGTGTTCCTTCCTTTGAGAGATTAGCAATTAAACAGTTCCAACTCACCTCATCAACACACACCTGAAAAATTAAAATAGATGCCTGTTCTTAATTGTTGCTGCATCGTGGTCTCCTTGCATGATGACCTTCAACTGATTTTCTTCTCTCTCTCTCTCTCTCTCTCTCTCTCTCTCTCTCTCTCCCTCTCTCTTTTCTTGAAGATTTCCGTTCATATGAAGAATCATTTTAAATAATTTTCTGAGGTTTTCCGAGACAGATTTATATAAGCTTTAGTAATCATGAACTGAATTAAAATAAATGCACTCCTTCTAATGTATTCACATTAAGGATCTACAATAAACATTCATTCCACAAGCAAAACCACACGTTTAAAATAAGGTGAAGCTGAATTTCAGACCAGTGCTTGCCACCTAAGAGACTGAATAAACCACACAGAATAAAACAGGAAAATGAGTGGCCTTGTCTCTTTCAGTGCAGGACTTTTCTCTTATTACAAAACCCCGGCTTCACTAAATGGCCAATTTTTAATTGTTATTACTGGCATATTGAGTATGCAAAGTGATAGTTTAAAGTGCCAAGACTTTCTTGCTGATAGTTCAGTGATTCATACTTGTCAAAAATCTTTTGGCTGCCAATGAGAATGCTCTCATTTAAAATTAGTCCTGCAGAATGATTCGTGAGCCTTAGTGCTGGAGTCATGTCGTCGATGTATCTCTGGCACTGAGCTCCGCAGCTCTGCAGTTTGATCAACTGTGTTTTTCTGTGATGGTCTCTTATCTGTTGCACATATATGTTTTCCTTAATGAGTAAAATTTTTAAATAATATTTTACTATAAAAGGCTATTGGCTCATTTCCATCACCCAGGACCAGGTCTCAGGGGCTATGAAGAGTGAAGTTCACAGAATCAAGAGAAAGAGCACTCAATATGCAAATGTATTAGAGAGCCAAAAGAGAAACTCTCGCTGAATAGGAGGGGCTCCAAGAGTGAGAAACAAAAACAAACAAGTGGTGGAATCTGTGGCTTTTAAAGAATGACTCGTGGGGTATGGAATGGTTGGTGCCATCCTTGTGCATGCAATGACAGATTTCTTCCTGGTACTAGCCTCTCTGACATGGACTGATAAATCTGTCTAAAGGCTATTGAGTTCGAGGGTGGCACTCCTCGGGTGGGGCTATTTGTGGCTACTTAATTACAGATGTTTGTGTCCTTCTCCAGGAAGGACCAGTATCTTACTGCCTAGTGCTCCACTGACACTCATCTCAAACCTGTCTAAGATAACCAGTTCAATAAAAAGCGAGGGTTTGTTTTGGATCACAGATTTGGTGGTTTAGGCTTTGGTATTTACTTTGGTCCTATGGCAAGGCAGCACATCATGGTGGAAATGAGCTAGAACGAAATCACTTGGTGGCCCGGACTCGACAGAGAAAAAGGAAGAGGCTGAGACCTTGTAGTGCCTTTGAGAGCACACCTTGAATGACCTGAGAATCTCTTCTAGAGTCACCACTCAAAAGTTCCAGGAGCTTCCATGGTACCACTCTGGGGATTGAATATTTAATATGCAGGCGTTTTGGGGTGTGCATTCAGTATATACGCCATAGCAGTTGCTGAAGTATATCTTGTGGAAGGAATAGAGTATCACTAAGCTGTCTTCTAAGCCAAAGGGAAGAAAGCAAAACAATATAACATTACGGTACTGCTTTCCAAAAAGCTCTGCCTTAGTGCCTACTGTCTATTTGACATCTCCACACAAAGACTCCATGGGGACTGTGGTTTTAGTATACCCTAAAAATGTACACAGTCTTGGTAGATACAACACTCCTTATGGGTGGTACCCTCCTCCACCCATTTGTAAAACCAGGGACTTTGACGCTTCTTTCTCCTCTTCATTCTGACATCTCTTTGTCTTTTGGACCCAAATGTCAAGCCACTATTCACACCTGAGTTAGGTCTGTGGTTGTGTTGATTGTCCTGTGCTTAATACACCTATTATTGGTCACAGTAATCAATTACTGCTTAAATGTGTTGTTATTCACACATTTATCTTGTCTAATAGAGTGAGAAAAGCACAAGAGCTGGGAATAAAATTATTTGTGTTCTTGCCATATCTTGACTCCTTGCTTGATTGCTACCCAGCAGTTAGCAGACTCTCAGGAAAGGCTGCTGTATTAAAAAGAAACACGATTGTTATTAGAAATGAGCACCAAAAAGACTTCATAGATAGCCCCCATCTTCTTTCGTTGCATTCTTGGAGGCTGTGTGCAGAATATGGAGATGTTTGCAAAGAAATGAGTTGGGCTGGCCACAGTCACTATTTGATGGTGATCCAGACAGCTCTGATTAGGCTGCTACATAAGGAAGAAAGAAATAGTCATGTGTTAAAATTTGAGAATTGGCACAAAAGTAGACTACCAGGACTTATACAAGAATTGATCCCTCAAAAGGAAGTAATTTTAGCTACAGAATCTTTTATCTGATATTGATTTGAGGCAGATAGTGAGCAATGCTATACCTTGGAAATACTTAAATACAATTACTGTCTATAATATCCTTGGAGATCTAGTGTGAGACTCATAGATCAGCAGTAATTGGAGAAGATATTGAAGTGTGAATATATTATCCATTATAATAGACTGTATTGGCATGCTACTCAAAGGCAGAGAAGAACTCAGAATAGATGGCTAATTTTCAAGAATGCTTGAAGGGTTGCAATTTCCAAAGCTTTGGGAACATAAAAAGCAAGAAGTAAGATATTAAAATGAAAGTTTCTGAGCTATAGCCTTAGTATAACTAAGCTTTATGGCTGTGATCAGAGGATTTTTTTTTCCTTTTGTTTTCTCCTCTCTGAAGCTGATATAGGCAAGGGTTGAGAAAACAAATTAAAAAAAATGAAGGTTTGAAAGGGCTGATTTTATCTTCCGGGAAAATACATTGCTGTGGTTATAGGTGAAAAGAACAGTTTGGAAGTAAATGAAACAGAAACTCAGAGATTTATCTGGAATTACAGTGTGAAAGAAATTATTAGCCAAAGAAATAGTGCCTGATACCAGTTAAGGTAATGAAGCCTGTTGAACAAGGAAGAATTCTGAAGAAGGCAGATCAGAGACTACCTTTCTCTCAGATGGCAGCATTAGATTCTCAGGAGGGCTTTTCCAACCAATGCAGCGGGCTTGGCAAATCTGCCCTGCAGGAGTCAAGGGTAGGCAGGAGTCTGTGGTGGCCTATGCCTGCCTCCCACTCTTCCAAATGGCATGTTTGGTGCCATGGTCCTGTCCTTGTTTATGGAGTGAGAGAACTGTCACTTTATTCTTCAGTTGGTCTTTAGACAAGATGCTTCCCCACGTGGCTGCCCCTCTGAGGGAGGGGCCGGGATGGTGGGTGGGGGTGGGGTACACTGTACTCAATGGACTCTGAGTTTGGAAAGGAGAAAACTCCGGTAGCTTGAGGAGTTCTGCTAACGTCTTCATCTTTCCAGTTGTCCATTTTCGCCTCTCTCTCAGGCAGGAAGGGAAACCCTCTTCATTGCATCAGATGGGCCTTGCCATTAACTAGCTAGTTAACTAGTTAACTTGATATGTGATACAGCTGTGATGGATTTGTTTTGGTTGATTGTCTTTCCATTTGAGGTGGAAAGACCCAACCCGAATCCAGATCTTTTTCTTTAAAAAGATCCACCCTAAATCTGGGCTGTCCCATCTGGTGGTAATCTATTTCTAGGAAACGGAAGTCTAGTCTCGTGAAATGAACAACTACTGAAATCTTGAACTTTCCAAGGTAGACAGACATTGTTGGATTAGTTGGATCACTCACGCCCGCCCGCCCCCCCCCCGCATGGAGAGAGAGAGAGAGAGAGAGAGAGAGAGAGAGAGAGAGAGAGAGAGAGAGCCCGCACCCAGGCTATAAGTTTGGAGGCCTCATTTTGTGCAGGGATTGAAGAAACCTGTTTTTTTTTTTTTTTTTTTTTTTTTTTTTGGTATGTCCTGAACGTCATGAGGTATTATGATGGCGGTCCTAACTGCAGCTAATTTGTAAGAATTTTCTCTTTCAGGATTTAGCCCGATTTTAAAGTCAGCGCGAGTTAACAGTTGAGTCAGATCATGCTTTATGTTTCAAGTTCAAGTTGATGCCTTCTCTCCTAGCTCAGGAAAGTGTCTCTCCTCCCTACCTCCCGCATCCGCGGTAGCATTGCAGCAGCCGGAGTGGCTTCGCCTGTGCTCAGCTTTGATCAGGACAGTAGGTGGCGGCATTGCAGAGAGGTTTAGGAGTCCCGAGCTAGCTCCGAAATGAATTCTTGAACACTGGTCTGTCCTCTGTACTTGAGCTCAATTCCCTTATGCAGGCTGAGACTGAACCCTTTCAATCCCGTGCGTGAGACAAAGAAACCGGAATCCCAGAGTACGACTTTTAAAATCAGACGCCAAACGCCTGTTACTTGAGGGCGGTGAACCCAGATCAAGCCCTGGCCTCCGACTCCGTAGTATATAGATCTTTGGAAGTCTGTTTTCTAGGCTGTAGAATGCAATACTAAGGCTCGACCCTTAAATGCCAAGGGATGCTCAACACTTGTTTACGGAATGTCTAAATTTCAGACTTGGTTTAGAAATGCAGTTTCCTCCCTCCCTCCCTCGCACTCTGAGGCACCTTGCAGGTCTCTGAAGTGTCTAGCTATCCCCTTTCACGTTGTGCCTTCAGTGACTCCTTAAAATGGAGCCTGATTTTGTTACTTTGAAGCTTAACGCTCCCCACCCCATTGCGCGTCACCCCTCCCCCATCTTTCTTTTTTACCCTCGGCATGAAATGTCACTGATGGTGTGTTCATCCAAATTGGCTTAATTTTCAAGGTCATCTGATTAAGATTCCTCATCATCTCTCAATACCTTCCTGTGGTAGGGGTCTTTCTACGTTCTGGAAATCTCAGCGTTTCTTCTGCTTTTAATTTCTGGGATGCATTGTCCCCATTTACTTTGTTGATATACCAGATAGAGTCTTTCTAGTCTCCCCTCATGCTGGTCTGAACGGAGCATTCCTACATCTATTTCATGGTAGGTGAGACCCTGAGGACTTTACACACAGAGGGCTCATCCCTGTCTAGTGCAGCAAGCACCCTTTGGGAATGATTTATGCAAGGTGATTTCACTCTGCTGGATGATGGACTCAGAGTTCAAGGGTATGACTCTTGCTGCTGACCTGAAGTGTTCCTGCCTCTAGCAGTCTACCTCTGTTTACATAATGAATTTATGTAAGGTCAAGATCCTGGGAATTCTCATTGCTGAAAACATTCCCCAGCTCCTGGCTTTGAGCTATTCTTCCACGGAGACACTCTACTACTGTTTCCTCCTCTGAGATGTCATTTTATCTCTGAATTTAGCCACAGTTCACAGTCTATGGACAATCTTCTTCTGAAAGAGGGCTGAGGGTCTTAGAACACTGCCTGGCTTGTATAGGGCATGTGCCCAACCATGTCCACCTGATGAAGGCACACATAGGAAGTAGTTTAGTACCCTCGGACCCTATTTGGTGTGGGGTTATGCACACACATCCTTGTAATAATGCACTTGGCAGCCTTGTTCCTTTACCTACAGATATGTGCACATATAGATCTCCCCAAACCATGCACTTCAAAACATCAGAGCTCCCTCGATCCCTCACCTGCATCAGGTTACATGTATTCCATCTCTGAACTACAGTACAAGTTTACTTAGCCCTAGAGACAGCAGAATTTAGACAGTTTCTATTCAAGTGCCTTGGCAATGTATCTGGGCATGAATAACAGGAAGATCAGTCTAGCCTGGGTGCATTTTGGATGAATGTGGAGTAATGCATAACTGTGTCTCCTAGTAATCTTTTATGAAGAATATCTTACTTACCATCTTATGCCTATGCATATCTGGATATGCATACAGTTAAAATCAGATGCGTTATGGGAAGGGACCAGCACAGTGGGTACAGGGAATATATAAGCTAATCTTTTAGTAAAAAGAGAAACATACCCACTATACCTCTCAGTAATCATACTACTCCTTCTCTTGAACCCTCTAAAATGAAGGTTCTTGAGCACCCACGCACTCATGTGGCCTGCTGGCGATCCTGACACTGTCTCCCTCTATAACCTCACTATGGTTTTGCTGTGACTAAAGCTGTCCTGATTACTTTGAAAATCTGTGTGAGCCCTTCTTTTTAGTTGTTTGGATAAGAGGCCAAGAACCTGGAAATACTTGGGCTTGACCCCGATCACCAGTCTCGTTGTCAGGTGAGCAGAGGGCATAGGTGACTCAGTGAGGACAGGGCCAGCACCTAGCCTTCTTTCTCCTCATTCAGAGCTACATGGATTTCATACGCTGTGAATTCACACACAAAATACTCACCCACGTTTGACGCTTAGTTGAGGAAAAATAGTGAAATTAAAGCCTTCATCTGCAGTAATTTCATTTGGCACTCAGTTCTCTCAAGATGGCATCCTCCCTTGGCTTTGATGATGGCAATCTGGCTGAGAGAGCTCACAAACAATATTATAATTAATAGCACCTGAAAATAATATTCAGTATTACTGAAGTAGGTGAAGAGGAAAGTGTAGAAAAACTGATGATCTGGAAATGATGAAGGTAAAAATAGTAGACAGGAAAGAGAGCTTTAATTAGTAAACAGCAGCAGATCAATGAATAATGACTTTATCCAATTTCCAGAGCATGTTTTTATCCTGAAGAACTTTCTAAGTCAAGATAACAATGCCATTTATTTATATCTTGAGTTCTCTTTATGTTTTATGAAATAAAGTATTTGTTTTATTTATTTAAAGAAAAAGGATAAGAATATACTGAGTTATTGTTGGCATGATTTATTAATTGCATTTTATTCGATTGATTTTTTTTATTTTTTATTTTATTGATTCAAGTATTTGGCACCATTTTCTTTATTACTGCTGAAATTTGTGCTTACTCCTTATATCAGAGACCAAGAACATGAAATCATACATCGATCTTTCTGCTATGGGACAAATTTGTGATGAGATATTCAGGATCTTGTAGGCAATGAAAAGGACAGAGGGCTTAAATGCCACTCATGATGAAACTGTCCCCCACGATAAGCTTGGGACTCCACCTCCCACTCACCATATGCAAAGGTGGAGATATCAGGCCTACAGTTAAAGGCCACCAAAGTAAATCTACCTCTCCTAGTCAGAAGAATGGAAACTGAGCTCTGCCTCTTGCCCTGGGTGGAGACGTTCTGATCTACTGCAAACATTACAACTTTGCCTACTATTCTTTTTTTTCTTTCTTTTTTATATTATTTCATTTTTCATTAAAAAAAATTTACACTTCCTCCCCTTCTCCCAGTCCCCTCCCGCTCCCCCACTAACACTCCTCCCTCCTCCTGCTTCCTTAAGAGGGGGCAGGGTACCCTGCCCTGTGGGAAGCCCGAGGCCCTTCCCCCTCCATCCCGGCCTAGGAAGGTGTGCATCCATACAGACTAGGTTCCCAAAAAGATAATACGTGCAGAAGAGATAGGTCCCAGTGCCACTATTCTTACTCTTGGTCATTAATCCAGCTGAGCCTGTCAATCACAGGGCCAGGAGACTGCTCCTCAGGAAAGCCAGTTTATCTGAAGACAGCCTAACCAGATAGGAATAATTATCGCCTTAATACAATAAGGTACTAATACATTCCAGGAGCTCCTTCCTCCAGGCAGCTGCTTACAGATCTTCACTGCTAAGACTGTATGCTTACATTTTTATTAAATTATTTTTAGAACATCTTAAATGAGCAATATATCTCCATCATTTTTATCTCTCCATTCCCATCAAACTCCTTCCATGTTCCCTCTTAAATTCACAGTCTCTTTTTCACTAGTGTGGGATTTTTCCAGCTTCTTTATGTAGGCATTTAGTGCTATGAACTTTTCCTCTTAACACTGCTTTCATTGTGTCCCATAAATTTGGGCATGCTGTTTGATCATTTTTGCGGAATTCTAGGAAGTCTTTAATTTCTTCCTTTATTTCTTCCTTGACCCATTGGTGATTCATCTGAGCACTGTTTAATTTCCATGTTTGTGGGCTTTCTGAAATTAGTGTTGCTGTTGAATTCTTATTTTAAGCCATGGAGATCTGATAAGATACATGGGGTTATTACAATTTTTTTTTGTATCTGTTGAGGTTTTCTTTGTTACCTAGTATGTGGTCAATTTTTGAGAAGGTTCCATGAGGTTCTGAGAAGAAGATATGTTCTTTTATGTTTGGATGGAATGTTCTATAGATGTCTGTTAAGTCCATTTGAGTAATAACATCTGTTAGTTTCCTTATTTTTCTGTTAAGTTTCTGTCTCGCAGACCTGTCCAGTGGTGAAAGGGGAGTGTTGAAGTTTCCCACTATTAGTGTGTGGGGTTTAATGTGTGATTTAAGAGTTAGTGTTTCTTTTACATATGAGGGTGTCCTTGTATTTGGGGCATAGACATTCAGTATTGAGATTTCCTCTTTATGGATTTTTTTTCCTGTGACTAATATGAAATGTCCTTCTTTGTCTCTTCTGACTGATTTAGTTTAGAGTCTATTTTGTTAGATATTAGGGTAGCTATACCAGCTTGTTTCTTGGGTCCTTTTGACTGGAAAATCTTTTCCCAACCCTTTATGCTGTGGTAATGCCTGTCTTTGAGGTTGAGGTGTGTTTCTCGAATGCAGCAGAAGGATGGATTCTGTTTTTGTATCTAATCTGTTAGCCTGTGCCTTTTTAATAGGTGATTTGAGTCTATTTATATTAAGGGATATTAATGACCAGTGATTGCTAGTTTCTGTTACTTTAGTTCTTGTTGATGGTGATGTTATTGTGTGTGTTTCCCTTATTTGGGATTTGCTGCTGTTAGGTCATCTAATTGTCTGTGTTTTTTTGATGTAGCTAAACTTCCTTAGGTTGGAGTTTTCCTTCTAGCATTTTGTGTAGGGCTGGGTTTGTGGCTAGGTATTGGTTAAATCTGGTTCTGTCATGGAATATCTTGTTTTGTCCATCTATGATGATTGAAGTTTTTACTGAGTATTGTAGCAATGAGGGGCTCGGGCTGCGTTCCCGGCACCGGGCCCCTTGTTCTGTCCCACCTGGCTCCCGGTGCGTACCCGAAATAATTACACGGAAACTGTATTCATTTAAATACTGCCTGGCCCATTATCTCCAGCCCCTTATTAGCTAACTCTCACATATTTTAGCCCATCTCCATTAATGTGTATCACCACTTGAGTTGTGGCTTACCGGCATGAGTCTAACCAGTGTCCATCTTGTGCTGGAGAAGCATGGCGTCTGCTACACTGCCTTCTCTCTCACAGCATTCTGTTCTGTCTACTCCGCCCACCTAAGGGCTGTCCTACCAAAAGGCCAAGGCAGTTTTCTTTATTTAACCAATGAGGGCAATATACAAACAGAAGACCCTCCTACACCAGAGTATAGGAGTCTGGCCTGGCATCCATGGTCTCTCAATGTCTGCACAATGCTTGACCAGGACCTTCTGGCTTTCATTGTTTCATTGAGAAGTCAGGAGCAATTCTGATAGGTCTGCCTTTATATGTTACTTGGCCTTTTTCCTTTGCAGCTCTAAATATTCTTTCTTTATTCTGTATGTTTAGTGTTTTGATTATTATGTGGTGAAGGGATGTTTTTGGTTCAGAATATTTGGTGTTCTGTAAGCTTCTTGTATCTTCATATGCATATCTTTTCTTTAGGTTGGGAAAGTTTTCTTCTATGATTTTGCTTAACATATTTTCTGTACTTTTGAGTTGGACTTCTTCTATTCCTATTATTCTTAGGTTTGGTCTTTTCATGGTGTCCCATATTTCCTGAATATTTTGTGTTAAGCTTCTGTTAGATTTAATGTTTTCTTTGACTGGTAAGTCTAATTCTGCTATCATATCTTCAGTGCTTGAGATTCTCTCTTCCATATCTTGTCTACTGCTGTTTATGCTTGCATTTGTGGTTCCTGATAGTGAAAATGGACTCTCCTTCTCTCGGTAGTCATTTATCGCTTGTAGCTTTCCATTTGATGGTGAACTTTATGGAATATTCCTTTTCAATTTTGGCACATCAATGGGTATTGTCATTATGCTGGTCTTATTCATGCAACCATATTGCTGAGATATTATGGGTATGTTTTCCCTGTCATGCATGGGGATGGTATTTAGCTGGGCCTCTGATTCTTACGATCTTTCTGACTCCTCTTCCATGAGTTCTCAGGTGTTGGGGTTGTGTTGCAAATATGCCAGTAGAGGTTGAGCCTCCTGTTGCTTCTTAGTCTCTGAATTTTCACTAGTATAATTTTAACTATATTATAAATGCTTATCTTTATAGACAAAAATAGTGTACTCTTTGTCAAATAAGCTTCTTTTTGTAACAGACTATTACAGAGACCTACAGACCTTTGAAATGCAGAGGGTTATCTGCTGCTTTGAGTTCTAACTCAAAAAATGTTACTGTTCTTTCCCCCCTTTCTATCTCTTCTTTCTATAGTGACCAAAATTTTAATCATGTTTGCCCAGATATTGGGTTTTCTCTGAGACCTAACTTCCGTTCTGCTGCTGCTTGCTGATCTACATTGCTGACCTTAATTCAAAAGATATGACATTGTCTCTTCATCTCCATCTCCTTCCTCATTGGCTCTGTCCATTCTATTGGGCTGGCTAAGATTAAGATGATGATTGGCTCTTACTCATCCAAGTGGTTGATACAGAAAGGATGATTTCCTTGACAACAGTTCTTCTAGTTGATTGCAGAGAAGGATGCAGGCAATGTTTCCTGTGTAGCATGAATGGGTGACGTTGTTGGTATGGCTGGCATAGGCTAATTTGCCACTTGCTAGTTTATTGACTTTTCTCTAAACCCATCCTTTACCAAATGTCTGAAACAATGGACGTGGCCTTTTCCACAGTTTTCCTTTGTCAACTGGCACTCCAGCGAAACTGGTAGAAATCAGTGCTTTCTGTTTGGGCTCTCCTTGTTTCCTTAAGGCTCTTGGACAGTGTGGGGTTTTCTTTTTATTGTTCTGTAACATGGTTCTCCAGTACTAGATGTGTCTAGCATGCAGCTTTCTACTTTAATGTGCTGTTGATGTACTTTTTATGACTCTTAACATGTGTGGTGGCATTGACAGACAGCACAGGCCTCTGCCCCAACCCAAACCCTGAACTTTGCACTCTGTCCCCAGCCATAAAGAGGACACTCTGGGATATCGAGTGGAAGACCATGCAGCATGCCATGTGCCAGCTCTATATACCCAGCAAGCACCAAGACTGGTCTTGGCCTAATCAAGTGGTCTTGGCTAATCTCCGCTGGCTTCCTGCATGTGGCTGCTTAGCCTCAGATTACCTCTGCCGTCGAAGTTTGCTTACTATAGCATTCTTGACATATGCACTGTGGGCTTTGACTCTTGGAAATATAATGGGTCCCTTCTTTACATATCGGTCCTGGATTTTCTGTCATAGAGGGAAGTCCTCCCTTGTTCAGTTACCACGGAGCAGCATGGCAAATGCAGCAAAGTTTATCTTGATCCAGTAGGCTATATTCACTGCACACAGAGTGCCATTCTATAGGCATTTGTCTCAGTACTCTGAGGTCTTTCCATCGCAATGATTACTTTCCTGCCACATATCTCAAACAATGCTTGACATTTCTCTTCCTTAACTTATATGTGGTTTACAACTCCTGGATGGGGCAAGACTATATAATTATGTCAAGAAAAACAACTGATAGAGATTTTTAGATGAACTAGGTAAATATATGCTTTGATAATGATTATTTACTAAATATGTCCAAAATGTATATTTTAAATTCGGCTAAATGAGATGGACACAGGCCAAAAACGGTGCCCAGCTGCTGTTTATATTTGACACATCCCAAAGGAACTCATGCATCAACAGCTTACAAAATGAACATCCACTGTCTTCATGAGGCTGTTGAGACCAGATACACCACCCCGCTCAGGCTAGCCAGGTACAAAGTCTCTCCACCTCCAGTTTTATCCAAGATGCTCAAGGCATCCTATTACTTGCGTAAGTTAGCTAAACACTTATCTCCCCACCCCAAACCACTTTTTTAATGACCCCTGAAACTGTCATCATTACTGTCTTTAGTGTTGGCTACCCCATTCTTAACTAATGCTTTCTGAAAGCCAACTGTGGATGCAGACATGAAACATCTAGCATAGGCATTTTGTTAAGGCTCAGAAGTAATCTATCTGATTGAATTTATTTTAGTTGTCATTTTGCGATAAGCTAATAGAAGCTTTAAGAGACCAATTTACAAAACAAGCAAGCAGTAAAGCCTGCTTCTTAGCTAATGCCTTGATATATGTAAGTAGTTAATTCAGTTCTCTGTAGGTGCAAAAATCTATGTATGCTGAAGTTCCTTTATGAATGGCTTTGTACTTGCATGGAATTTATGTGCATCATGCTTTATACATTTAGTCGTTTCTACATTGCCTGTAATAAATGCCTAATACAATGACAACAATGCTCGTACTGTATTGATTAGGTAATGACAAGGAAAATATCTGTACATTTTTCAGCAAAGAAACGATTTTTCCCCAAATATTTTAAATTCACAATTGGCTACATCAATGTTGTGGAGAACCCATATGAGAAAGGTTAAACTGTACTCTTTGTCTGCACAGTCAATTTTAAATGAATAATGCAAAACATAATTTCAGTTGTAGTAGCCATGGTTTCTAGAGTTCCAGCTCAGTGATTGTCTGTGGCTAGTGGGTGCCAATTGATGGCAGAAGATACAGGACATTTCCATCATGGTTGGGCGTTCTCACGGTTAGGGCTACTCCAGAATAGTAGTTCTCATCCACCTCTGTGAAGAATCTTAATTTTCAGTTTTGACTTTGTCCTTTTATTGAGAATAGATTCTTTTCTCTTACAATATATCCTGATTATAGTTTGTCCTCCCCTACTTCTCTCAGTTCCTCCTGCTTCACCTCCCACTCCACCACTGAACCACTCCCTTTCCATCTCTCATTAGAAAAGAACAGGCTCTAAGAAATAACAAGCAAACATGAAAAAAATATAAAAAGATGAAGCAAAAACTATAATATCACAGTTGCTATGATACTATGTGGAAAAGTGCCCCAAGAGCAGACACAAGAGTCAGAAAGACATCTACTCATTCTCACACACAGGAGTCTCATAAAAATTACTAAGCTGAAAGCTATGGTATATACAACTCAAAGGGCTTGGTGCAGACCCATGTAGGCCCCGTGCTTTCTGCTTCAGTCTCTGTGAGCTCTTGTGTGCCTTGCTTGGTTAATTCAAAGGACATTGTTCTGGTGTCCATCACACTTTCTGGTTCTTACAATATTTCTGTCTCCTCTTCTGCAGGATTCCCTGAACTCTGAAGGGAAGGATTTGATGGAGACCTCCCATTTAGACACCTTCTCTGTGTAATGTCCAGCTGTGGTTCTCTGCATCTGTTCTCATCTGCTGCCAGAAGAAGCCTCTCTGATGATGACTGGATAAGGTACTTATAGCAGAATATCATTAGGAGTCTCTGGTTCTTGGTTACTAAGCAGTGTCCAGTATGGGTTCCTTCTCATGGACTGAGCCTTAAATCAAGTCAGATATTTGTTGACTACTTCCACAAGTTCTGTGCCACTATTGCCCTAGCATATTTTGTAGGTAGAACAGATTATAGGTCAAAGGTTTTATGGGTGGGTTGGTGTTCACATTTCTGTTTCAGTATCCTTCAGAATACCTTCCTTCACCAAAGTGACTAGAACATAGGGGTGAAGTCTCCATGTAGTTGTATGGCTGTTGTTCTTGGCAATGGTGACCCACTCTTTGTCTTTTTTGTTTTTTGTTTTTGTTTTTGTTTTTGAGAATGAATAAGTTATTGTCTGAGCAACAGCCTGGGTTGTTTGTGGATTTCTATGGGACTCCCTTGACTAATAAATAACTCAGTTGAACACAGCCCAGTACCAGTACTGGAAGCCTCCCTTGGAAACAAGATATGGCCAATTTACACTCTCTATCCCCCGTTACTAGGAGTCCTTATATCTAGGATCACTCTGTATTTCCAGGAAGCTCAATGCATTCAAAGTGATCTGTACCCTTCTTCCTTAAAATTATTTGAACGAAAGAGTCATTTTTTAAAGAATTGGCTTTTACTATTTTTCATGGTGGATATATAAATGGCAGGAATGAAACATAACTTGTAAAACTAACTCAATGTGTTAATAGCCTTTATTATCCAAACAGAAGACAAAGAATAATAGATTGGGTTGAAAAAGTAGGACCCATCTTGTAGCTCACAGGCAAAAACGAAATGGGCTTAGGGCAAAAGGATGGAAATAAGATCTCCAAAGTGGAAGCAGGTAGTTTAACCGCAGATCTTCACCTCTCTCTCTTCTGCAAATCCAAGCCCAGTCTTATCCCCACCTGCTGTGGCCTCTCCTCCTTCTCCAGCCTTTGGGGATTTCAGCCCACCAGACCTTGAATTTCTTGTAAACAACTTGTTTTCTTCTGCTCTGAGCAGCCTGCAGCTTCTCTGAGCAAAGATCCTGATGGCAGGGGAGTGGGTTCTGATGGGTCAGCAGCTGAAAGATCCGGAGAGTTGGGGTGTGGCCAGAGCCCTATATAAGCTGCCCCTGAGCACAATAAAGGGGGCATTCTTGGCACTCTTGTATCAAGGGTGACCTGTGTCCCCCTGTCTCTGTCTGTGTGTGTACGTGTGTTTTTAAGTATCCAGGCCAGTTCCCGGCTTGCGTACCATCCCTTGCAGGTGCTACATCCAGCAGATCTTCTCTAACCTTCCTTTTCCCTATTTCCCCCTTTATCCTAACC
Source organism: Ondatra zibethicus (assembly GCA_004026605.1). Classification (NCBI taxonomy): domain Eukaryota; kingdom Metazoa; phylum Chordata; class Mammalia; order Rodentia; family Cricetidae; genus Ondatra; species Ondatra zibethicus. Next base: position 20,036 of record PVIU01019934.1, read on the forward strand.
CACAACTCCAGCAGGCATTCTCTGGGAACCCATGGGCCAAGCTTGCAGACTGGCTAAGTAGGTAGGCAAGCTTCACATCTTTACTTTCCCTCCTGTCCTGTCCTCCAAATCCAATACCCCCGTCTCATCCCCAGCTCTGTAGCAAACTACCTGCTGTCTTTCCTCACTCTCTGCCCACATTTCCAGGCGATTAAGCAGATCCTGGTGGAATATTCCCTTCTGTGGAGGCACCCAGGGTTAAGTTGGGAGCATAGGCCCCAGCCCCTTGCATCTATCCCAGCCCCCAGGCCTGAGAGTTGTATTGTTCTGGACTCCAAATTCCATCAGGCCAGGTCCTGACCCCCACTTCCCCAGGGTCAGGACCAGGCCCACAGAGTATTTAAATGAACTCCCAAAAGAGGAACACGTGGTCCTTTTTCGTTCCTCCTGGTAGTCGCGCAATTGCGGCCTCCCAGTTCCCCCTCGGGGCCACCGGAGAGCGCAGGAATCCCATTAAACCTGGATATTTCTTAATTTGGCTTGTTTTGATTTGGCTTGATTGGGATTTTGCGTCAGCAGAGAGCTCACATTAGGAAAAATTCCTAGTACCCAGGACCAAGCAATCCTTTTCTAGTTAGTTCATTCCCATTCATGTCAGCTCCCAATACCTAGAAACACTTTGTACCTGGAACCCTCAGTGGCCACAACTGGACGAATTCTAGAAGCATTTGTTTCCAGGCAAAACACAGCCACCTTATCCTCCAAAGAAAAGAGGGCATTAGAAAACAAGAAACAAACCCCTACCCAACACAGACAAGACATATATCAGCATTGAGAATTATAATCATCAAAAACCAATATGAGTAGATGCCAGGGTCAAAACACAATCAGTAACAGCCAGGACAATATGTCTCCTCTAGAGCCCAGCAACCTTACTATGGTAGGTCCTGAGATATGCAGCATACTTGATGCACAGGACAAGGACATTAAAATAGCCTTTATGAGTATGACAGTGATCCTCAAAGCGGAAATAAAAATACACTAATATAATCTATAGAAACACAAAAACAAATGAAAAAAAATGGATAAAACAGTTCAAGACTATTTATCTGGAAGTAGGATCAATAAAGAAAGCCCAAATGGAGGGAAATCTGGAAGTGAAATATTTAGAAGCTCAAATAGGAAGCTCAAAGGCAAGCCTCAACAACAGAATACAGCAGCTGAGGATTGCGTTGTCTGTGGGGACTTTTGTGAATTCATATGAATTTTAGGATATTTTTACATGTCTGTGAAGAAACTCACCAGAGTCTTCACTAGAACTGCAGTGAATTTATAGACTGCTTTTGGTAGCATGGGTTATTTTCACAATTTTCTTTCTTTCTATGTATATGCCTGGAAAATCTTTCCATCTAGTGTCTTCTTCAATTTTTCCTTCAGTTTTTTAAAGTTCTCACTATAGAGGGTTTTCACTTCTGTGTTTGGGTTCATTCAAAGTTACTTTATATTTGAAACATTAAAAATGGGATTGTTTCCCTAATTTGTTCCTCAGCATGTTTCCTAATTCATTTATATATAAGAAGCCTATGAAACTGTGTATGTTGACTTTGGATCCTGCAATGTTGCTGAAAGTGTTTACGGGTTTCAGGAGTAGTCTGCTGAATACTCTAGGGTTATGCATAGAATTGTATTATCTTCAAATGAGGATGTTTGTCCATTTCCTCTTCTATTTGTTTCGCTTTTATTCCTGTCTCCCCTTTTTTTCCTGATTGCCTTTGCTAAGACTTTAAACACTGTATTGAATAGGAGTGGAGAGAGTAGACATCCTCTTCTGCATCCTCCATGGTCTATTGAATGTGTTTAATCAACCTTTTCAGTCTGAAATATTCCTTGTAGTGTCCTCTTTAGAGCTGCCTTAGTGATAATAATTCCTTCAGCCCATTTTAATCATGTAAAGTCTTACTTTCTTTTTCAATTACGACAGTTTTGATGAATACATTGGTCTGCGTTGGTAGCTGTGATCATTCAGAGCTTGGATTATGCAAATTCTAGGCCTGGATTGTAGAGTTTTCATTAAAAAAAAGACCCAACTTTTATTTGGGTTTCCCTTTGTGGTAACTGGCCCTTTTCTTTCAGGTTTCAGTTTGCTTTCTTTGTTCTGCATATTTGGCATTTTGAGTGTAACCTGACGTGGGGCATTTCTGTTTTGCTCACATCTATTTAGTGTTCTGTGTCTCTCTTATACATATATGGGCATCTCTTTCCTTAAATCTGGACATTTTTTTGTGATTTTATTGGAAATATGTTCATACCTTGTTTTAGAATTCTTTTTCATTCATACTATAATTTATAGATTTGGTCTTTTAACGTAGAACATGTTCCAGTCAAGTGATCTACCCCCATTCATCAGTTTATTTGATTGGATGATTGAATTCCTCGGTTTTCTCTATGAGCCCCACAATTTGCCTTGTATATGATTCAGGCCTTTGAGGGGACTTTCCATTGAGATTTTGGTTTGATTTGTTTTATTTTTAATTTCCGGCTTTATTTCACTTTGGCTTTTCTTCAGCACTTCTATTTCTTTATTAATTCCCATCTTGGTATCTTGAGCTGAATTTCATATTTCATTCAGCTGTTTACTTATGTTCTCTTGGAATACATTCATGAATTTATTCCTATGCTCTTTAAATTCATTTGGGAGTTTATTTGCATCTACTTTGAAATCTTTGAACATACATAGAATTGCTCTTTTGAATTCTTTGTAATTTTAAGTGGATCTCATTAGGAACCTTTATTATTGGCAATTTTTTTAGAAATACTTTATTAATTTTCCTTTTTGCCTCTGATTCTGAATTTTGTATGTTCACATTTGCAATTAGTTCATTGGTTGAGCCTTATTCACAAATCAAGGTTGAGTGAGCAATTAAATTGTTTCTCAATGTTCTCTTAGCTTAGCTGATCTTGACTCTGGTAGGTATTGCCCAAAGTTTAGTTGTGGGACTCTTGATGTTGACTTGTGTGTAGGGAAGTTGATGGTACTCCTTCCTCAGCTTGGAAACTGTGTCCTCTGGCCTCATGAAAGGAGTTTACAGGATGTAAATCGAATGTAGCCCATGCTGACAAGTTTAAATGTGGTCTCTGACCTCAGGAGCTGAGGGCCTTGATGTGTAGGGGCTAGGATTAGGCATGGAATTTACATGTTGATGGTCTCTGACCATATAAACAATGATCAGAGCAGGTATGGCTGCCAGTGAAAGCTACAGGCTGGCAAGGGTTTGGGGTTATGGGACGTAGGTCTCTGCCCTCACACAGGTGGTCAGAATCTTTGAAGGAACCTAGAGTTGGGTAAGGGGACAGGGTTGTAGTGCGTGGGTCTCAGATTTCTTCTGGGCTAGTTGGCATTCTTGTGGCTCATAGTAAGTGCTTGGAACCTGGCAAGGGAATAGGATTGTATGTCAGGAGTCTTTGACCTCGCACTAAGTCAACTGGAGTTTCCATGGTACCATCAGGAGTCTGAGGGACCAATCTCCCTCAGAGTTACTACCTTTGAAGCATCCTAGAACCAATTCCAATCAACGAGGGATGATTGTATATTAGCAAGCGCATGTTTGCTGATTTCCCTTTTGTTACTATTTGGACTTTTGAATTTAAATCCACAGACTGCCCTATTGTAGGAGCAGGTGGACTTATGGCTTGTACAACAAATGTCTTGCTCACACTTATCATTCCATTTGTGTAACATCTGTTAATATTGATAATGCCTCTTATGTGGTGAAACAGCTCAATGGTTACTTGAGTAGTCCTTGGAATGTTACAATTAGCACACCAGATTGTCGATACCTGTGTGCCCCCTGTTTTAGCCAAAGGGTTGGTAGAATACCATAGCCCAACTGGGAGGCAGGGTCCAGTCGTGATTGGGGACCCTCTTGCTGGCAATCTTAACGCCTGTTGCCATGGACATTCATCTCTGAATTCTGTGTAAGATCAGACAGTCCATGAGAATGCAGCATATGGTCACTTAACAAGTCCTTCTGAGCCTGTTGGCGAGTAACTTAGACATACCCCAAGTTTGGTTGCAAATACTGCACAAACAATGAAGACTTCTCTGTAGACGGACAACTTCTACAGAAGAGGACCAGCCTAAGACAGGGAAGGGGCCTCCCAAAGATGGGTAAGGGTTTACTCTTCTGAGATGACCTAAAACAGGAGGGTCTTCTGTCTTATAAAAAATTTAGGGGGGAGATGTTGGGACCATTTGAAGTCCTGGCCTTCAGCTGCTCTTCCCTGTTAGAGATCTTTCCTTTCCTTCTGATTTGAGTTACTGAAAGCTGTGTCAAAATTGTTTACCAGCTCTGCTTCATGAGCACGTGTTGCCGTGTTGCCTGGAGGATCAGAGGATAAGGTTTTCACCTGTTGGCCCACCTGACTGTTGGGTATATAAGCCTCCATGGTGCTATTGAATAAAGGGCTTTTTACCAGTGACTAGATGACCGTGTCTCTCTCTGTCTGTCTGTGCTCTATCTGTCTGTCATCTATCTGTTCTGTCTCTATGTGTCTTTGTGTGTTTCAACCTCTAGCCCCTTGCCCGAAGCTCACGAACTGTATGGTAGTGCATAGGGCGCAGACAGGCGTTGTGCGCTGCACAAGGGCGCATGCACGTTTGCATATGCTAACACATGTGCACATATGTAAGTAGGTGGACATAACATGTATGTTCAGAGGTTGGCATGCATTGTGTTCCTCAGTCACTCTTCACCTGATGTTTGACACCGGGTAGCTCTCACTAAACTTGAAGGTTGTTGAGTGGGTAGTTTAGTGGGTCACCAAGGCCCAGGGAAGCTCTTGTTTCCATTTACCAGTGCTTGAACTACAGATATCCAGACATCCTACTTTTACATAACTGTTGGGGACTGAGTTTGAGTTTTTATGCTAATGAGGCAAACACTTTACCAGCTGAGTCATGTACCCTGGTCCCATGTTTGCTGTTTCATTCATAGAGTTACGTTCCAGCTGGAACAGTAAGAGCAGTAAGGGCTATAGAGATGACCGTGAATTCACAAATACTACAAAATATCAGCAAAGACATTGCAAAGCATCCAGGGTTCTATTTGACTGCTTGGATGGGATCACCATGGAAGGTCACAGGCAGATGGTATTTGAATGAAAGAAGCAGATATCAGGCATGAGAAAATTTGGGAAAGTTCAGGTCGTGGGAACAACTGGAACTACCCTGAAGAAGAATGAGGCTGCTAAGCGCCTTAGTGGCTGGAGTCTGAGGCAGGAGATGACGTATAGCCCCGGTGCTAAAAGGCACCAACATCAGGGAAATGAATTTAGCCTGTATTTTGAGTGTCAAAGAAGGTCATTGAAAAGTTGGAAGCAGGAGAGAAATAACTAGAGTTTCATCTCTAAAAAGATGATTCTGGATGCATTGAATACTTACTGTACAGGAGAGTCAAGGTAAGTCATTGAATGCGCTCTCAAAGTCTGGGAGACAGGACAGACTGAGAGGCCAAATAGATGTGATGATTTCAATAAGAGGAACACAAAGTTACTGAGAGAGGTAGGCAAGAGCAGCGTTGTTATTGTTAGTCATTAAACTAAACATTAGATTCCTGTGGGCACATCAAGGCGGCAATTGGAAACACAGACTTTGACAATAAACAAACTGTCAAAGCCTGTAGCATGTTATGAGTCCTTGGCAAAGAAGCAATGACACCAAAAGAGTCCTTAGTGAATGCATGCACCCAGGAAAGGTTACTCGGGATAAATTTTCAAGTCCTTCACCGAATGGGGATCAAAGGGAGGATACTGAAAAGGATGGACCCCTGTGGTCAGATTTAGTCCTGTAGAGAAGGAAGGACATAGAAATGGAAATAAGAAGAAATGACACTGGTGTAGCTTCCCCCTTCTCAGATTCCTCTTTTAAAGCTGCTCCATCGTGTAGCTCCCTAGTACCGTGTTTCTCTCTTTCCCCAAGTGGAAGGTAACTGGTTTTCTGAATTGTGACTTCTAACACTAATTGCTGCTTGCAAACAGTCGGTTCTCATAACTGTATTGAATGCTAAGTCGTATATTGCCATAAAAGTTTAAGTTTTGAACTAAGTCAAGATTATGATTGACTGTTGCTACAATGGATATACCCACTAATATGCAATTTTTATTTTCAAAGTTTTTGGAATGTTTAATTCAGAACTTTGGCCTAACTACTTGTAACACTCAGCTTCATACCATATTTGTCTACATGACTTCATTAGCATATTCACACTGGCAATAGTAATCAACAGCACCATTTCTAATCACTGCATTCATCATGATCTAGACAGACAAATGATTTAAACCCAACGCTTAGCAGTATTGTGCTTTTAGTTATTCTCAAACCTGAGATGATTCTATAGCTGAAGTGGGAATTGAATTTGTGATGACAGCAGAGATACTTAGTGAAGACAACTGTTTCCTATAAAATTTGTGTGAGCATAGAAGGCCACATTTATTGTCTGCTGTTTCTTAAGCATCATTGTATCTTGTTCCTAAAGGTTGAAATGTGTGCTGGTGAGATTAAAAATAATCCCAGATCGTTACATGATTTAAGGGCTTCAAGAAATCCCTCTGGGCTAAAACTTAAGATGCAGAAAAAAGGTAGAGGGGATTAGAGATTCTGAATACTACACTATTTCAAATGAAAAATATTGTTTCTGTAAATAGATTGCTTTAGAATTTGCTCATTTTAGAAGTGTTGCTAACTTTTTTTGCAGCGTAGGTTGGATGCAGCATTTAAGATACAGGGGAATTGTGCTGGGACAGGGCTCCACAACTCTGCATTTTGGTTGGCTGGGGGTTTCTATAGTGGATTCTGTCTCTTGTAAAGAGAAGTTTCCTTGATGGGGGAAATACTGATTTGATAAAGGCTGTACTGATCTGTGGGATCTATGGGTAGAGGACAAATTTTAAATGTAGTTAGGGATTATGCTGGTTTTATAAAGTAGAGGTTGGAGCTTCATCCCCTAGAACCATGGTTTCACCAGCCCTGAGTAGTTGACTTCCTTTACAAGACCAGGCATGATTTCCCTCTTATTGAGTGGGTCTTAAATCTTATTAGAGAACTGTTGGTTACCACCAAAATATGCGTGAAACTACTGCACTCTTAAGGTTAGGGTGCAGTGCTGGTTGTTGTTGTGGTTCTTAGGCACCATAGCTAGGCAGGACTATTGGTTGCCTCTCTCCTTTGAAAGCTTGCGTGACACCTTCTGGTACCATGAAAACCAGTCCTCACGGAAGAAGCTTTCAGATCAGTTCCAGCTCAGGACATCAGCATCTGAAGTGCATTGTGTCTTCAGCAATAGGGTTTTATCTTCCACATCTGGGAGACCATCAAAGGCAATAGTAATAGGATTAAACCCTGGCTAACAACTCAAAAGAGGAAGTCTCATGCTTAGTGATGGTATTTTTGTTGGATGGGCTACAGTTGTGAAAGAAAAGGCAGAAAGATTATAAGAAATCAGAGGAAAGGGGAAGGTGTGTGTGTGTGTGTGTGTGTGTGTGTGTGTGTTTACGTGTGTGCGATTATGTCTCTTAGGAATGTCGGAAGCTATACCGATAGAGTTTCACTAATGTGGCTGCGTAAATATGAGATGAACAAGGACACCTATACGCATGCTAGCACGGATCGGGGGAAGCTCAGGGTATGTCTGCCCTGCATAGAGAACTACAGGAAACTAAAGAATGCTGAGAATGGGAGAACTAATCTTCCCCAGGAAATATTACACCAATTGTTTATCAGTACCAATTTGTCAGTCCTGAAAACACATGCATACGGGTAACATTACATGAACCATATAGGTTCTAGCAACAGTTAATGAAAAAATAGGCCATGAGTTTGAAAGCGAGTAAGGAGAGGCACATGACAGGGTTTGAACAAAGCAAAGGGAAGATGAAGAAAATGATTTAATTTTATTATAATCTCAAAAAAAGGAAAGAGCCAGGCAGTGGTGATGCACGCCTTTAATCCCAGCACTAGGGAGGCAGAGGAAGGTGGATATCTGTGAGTTTGAAGCCAGCCTGGTCTATATAGCTAGTTCCAGGACAGTAGGGCTGTTAGACAGAGAAATCCTGTCTCAAACAAGCAAACAAACAAAAAAGAAATTAAAAAGAATTATGAAAAGCCATAATAAACCTATTATTTTATAAATGAATTTAAATATGATAAAAAGGAAAGAAAGAGTAGAGAAGAGTGACACTTGTGGGTAGGTGTCACTTATTTGCAGGACCTGCCCATTGCTGCTAATATGCTTGAGTAATTTAGATCTCTGGGGATTTGAAATTTCCATGAACGATACAGAGGGAAATTAAGACACTAGTGTGTTCTTACCATTGGACAGTGCTGCATTGGTAATGTGATAATACAAATACAGGTTTCCAAGCCATACACATAAGCTACTGGAATGTCAGTGTGCTGAATGCTGAATCATACAGCCTTGCTTGCATGGCAATATGCAAGGTATGAGGAAAATGCTCCCATAAGCTTTGTTTGTTTACAGTGTGATTGACCCAGCAGGCCCAGTTGGAGTTTCTCTTTAATGTAATGTCATTTTTCTTTTTGTATTTCATGAATTTAAACTCTTTTAATAATGTGAACACTCACCCTAAATTTTTCATTGTAATGTAATTGCACAGATTTTTTTCATAGAGGATTTTGGATGTTAGCTTTCTGGTAGCTGATGCACACTGATGCTTCCCGTTAACACAGTACTGAGGAAGCATCATGAAAGTCGCAGGAAATACACATATGTGGAACAGAACAGGATTGCGCAATACTTCAACATCCATCCCTGGGGAATTATTAATGTTGTGTTTTCATCTTAAAGATAGTCTACAGTATCTGACCTTGAACAATGGTCTTCAAAATAGTTCAGGGGAAATGTTTCCCTTTGACCCAGCCCATCAGGCTGTAGTGTATGGGGTCTGGGACGAGTCACTCTCTACTGGGTCTCTTAGACAACGCTCACACAGGAAACGCAACCCGGTCCCCTGCCAAGGGCCAGTGCCGGCACATAAAAGAAGGGGAGAGACCAGCTGAGACTCCCCCTGTTTCCTGCACTCCAACTTCATGCATTTTAAACCAGTATCTCCTCCTGGAACATGACACAGGAATAAAAGTGAGTCAGATCGTTTGCTCCCCAAAAGTTAATAAACGTATTCATATATTTGCGAACTTCAAAAATGAAGCACTAGAGATCTGAATTTTAATTCTGCTGTATTTTTTTCTCAGTAGGAATTTCAGCTTCGTATTCAGGTCTTCATTTTCATGATTCTGGTATCTCTGAGTTGTTCACCCTAAGATAGTCTGGAGCAAGGCTGAATGTAGATGCTGCTGACAGAGACTCTCCAGGAATAAATGATTCCTACTGACACCACCTAAGGAAAGAATAATTTTTAAAAAAACATTAATGTCTATAAAAGCCTTGAACAATCTTCTTGTCTTAAAATGCATTTTTAAAAATTACAGCATGCAATTGAAAACTGACATTTTATTATTTAATCATGTCCTATTTTCGACGATGTGCTAAGAGGACATATTATCATGCACATTTTCCTTCATATGAAATGCATTAAAGTCATAGAATCATGGAGGTGAGAGGTACTTTAGGGATTGTCTTGTCAAATGTCCTTCTTTGGCAGAACAGAGTGCAGAGACCTGGAGCTGTGTCACCACACAGACACTGGGTGAACATTTAGGACAGCTCTGGATTCTTTACTTGTTACCCTCTGCTACCTATTGTCTGTGGTCTACATACCTTAAGGTGCACACACCTTAACCCTAAAGGAAAAGAAAAGAAATGTTGGCAAGAACATGTAAAAAAGACTTGTCTCTAAGTTCTTATAATAACCAGGTAACAATCTGACACATTATTGTGTTAATACATATTTTACTCATGCTTTTTAATGAGTAATAATTTATGGGAAAATTGGATGTGGGCATTTAGAAATGGTCCTCTTCGGTAGTTTTATTGAATTATTGAGATTTTAGTAAAATGTAGGCCACATTAAGACATGACTTCACCATGTAGAGTAGAGATCTTGTGACGACACTCAACATCCCCTTTCAGATCTTATCACATATATTACCACACATATTAAATGAAAATATTATTAAATATATGCAGTTTTGATGAATATAGTTTTTTAAAAATTAATTGTATTTTATGTGTTTGGGTCTTTTACTTGCATGCATATCTATGGACCACTTGTATGCCTCATGCGTAGAGATCTGGAAGTAGGCATCAGATCTTCTGGAACTGGAGTTGCAGAAGGCTGTGAACGTTCACAGGGGAACTGGGAATTGAACCTTGGTCTTCTAGAAGAGTAACCAGTACACTTAACTCCTGAGACATTTCTCCAGTCCCACTTTATGTAACTTTGTAACCACTTATTTAGAAACATGAAAATTTATGGACACATTTGTTACCAGATCATCCATGGGCATACAGTTCACTACATTCTGTCGTCTGACGTAAGGTCTGAAGAAAAATTGGAAAGTAGCTCTTAATATTTTCTTTCAGTTTAGTTTCTAGAGCATCTTTTGAAAAAATATTTTAAAGTTTTATTTATTTATGCTGTGTGTGTCTGGGTGAGGGTGCACATGTGACATGTCAGTTGATGCCTTCTTCCACATGGTTCCTGGGAATTGAACTCAAGTTCATGTGCCTTTACCTACTAAGTCATCTTGTTGGCCTCTTGCTGTATCTTTTGTAAGTACCTAATGCATTTTATAGTCTGGCTTGAACTAGGATTTTTGCCTGTGTTCCTTTAATCTGGAATCTGGGGAATAGAGGGCTCCCTTCCTGTGCTTTGTCTTTGTTGGCAATTTTCAGCACTACCTCTTTGAGTTTCTTTTACTGGAGAAAGAGTTTTCAATATTTGTTGTTATTGTTGTTCTTAAAAAGGGTGTTATGTCTGAAACAGGAACCTGAAGATCAATGACCCACTTCCACCAAACTAGGTTAGTGCCATGACACTCATTCAGAGGTATAGGGATGCTTAGGAGAAAGAGCTGAGGGCTTGCTCACAGAGCTGCATCTGGACCAGTTTGGGAACATAGACAGAACCTCAGGCTCATTTCCAGAAACACCAAATCAGAACCATCAGCAAGACTAGCAGGGGATGTCCATGAATGAGAGAAAGCAGGTACTGCTGTGGTATTTTACTACATGCTAACTAATTAACCATGCAAGTCCCGCAAATTATATCATGAGCTCTGGATTGTGAAGATTAAGTATACTTGTATTAGAATTTATTGAATTAGTTAAAAGTTAATCTGAAATAAGAATAAAAATGTAAAAAATAATTACTTTTTAATAAAGTAATGAGACACAAATGATAAAATTGAAATAAATGGTAATTGTGTAGTCATATTATTTCTCTCTGACTTCTGGGTTTATATTTTTAGAACTTTAATCAGCTTCAAAATGAGTCTCATATCTTATTTAATCATCCTCAGAACATTCTTGCACTAATGGTAAAAATAAAGAAGTGTTGGAATGAGTTTTCTCCTTTCTTTCATAAGGATTGTTTTCTTTTTTGTCCCACCAGCCAGTTAACAGATAATAACTTGGAGGCTTCTTATTAATTATTAATTATGAAAGCTTGGCCTTTAGCTTAGGCTTGTCTCAGCTAGTTCTTATCACTTAAATTAATCCATATTTTCTACATTCTACCATGAGGCTTTTACTCTATACTATTCTCGGTGTCTGACTCATTCCTCATCTTACTGGCATCTATCATGCACCTAGATTCATCTTGAGTTTCCTCTCTCTGCCAGGAAGAGGCCACTTAACCCTTCATTAAACCAGTCAGAAGATGCCTTAGGCAGAGACACATTTACAGTATAAACAAATATTCTGCAACATTTCCCTCTTTTTGTCTAAATAAAAAGGAAATGTTTTAGTTCTATCATAGTAAAACTATATACAATAAGAACAATTTATCAGGTAAGAATTACATTTACAGTGTCTAATCTATCTGTACTTGGCAAATTTAGAGAAAATATTCCATTATCTATCCTACCTTGGTGAGTCAAAAATTATGTACCTATTTTCTTTTCTATCCTAACTTGTATTACCAACTCCAAACTATCTTTTTAGTTATATTTTCTTAGATGAACAACTTAAGCTTTATGTCTCTCAACCCTATATATTTTACACCTCTCTTGTGAATTTCTTTTCTGAATTTTTTTAACAAGGAAAACTATAACTATCTAGTCTTCAATCCCATCAGAGACCTTAGAAGGATATAATATAACCTGAGTAAATAAGAAGCACAGGCCAAGAAACTTCCAAAACTGTAGAAATTATAGAAGCAACTGGGTGTCTGGACAGTCACCAAAGTTCCCTCTGCAATGTTGGAGCATTTTTCTTTAACCTTCAGGCCTAGAATATCTGACAATCTTTTCTGTGAATCAGAGATTTTTGAAGGACTGTCTTACCTTGTCTTGTCAAAGTTTGGCAATCACTTTCTTTTGTGTCCTGCTTGTTCAGTTTGGACAGCATCCTGTCAGCAGTCAAGGCAAGGACAGTTTCTTGCTCAAATGGCTATCTTTGCCACACTGAAAGCAAACTCCATATGGAGGCTTTTCAATGCCTATCATCCTTTTTTGAAGTAAATTGGTGTTGCTAGGAGGAGATATGTTGCACTGTCATGAAAATCTTACGTTATTAAAACATTTTCAATGGTGTATTCTGTAGGTTTTAGAAGTGTTTGAAGACTATATATTTATTTAAAATGTATCTTTCTTGAAAACATACCTAACATGATTTAGTTTATTGTTATAGATGACTATTTACCTTTCTTTCTTTATTATCCTAAATAGCCTTGTAGGACTAAAACTTTACATCGCATTTTAAATGTGAACTGTTTAGGTACAATACCTTAAAGAAAAGTAGAAATAAATATACATTATAACAAAAATAACGTTAAAATGGTAGTAATATACAAAAACCCATACCAACATAAAATATTTGAGACTAGTGGTTGTTCAAATGTAGATTCAACCATCACCCTTTTATCCCATCATTTTTATGCTATATCCTCCCATTTTTTTCCTTCAGAAAAAGATTCCTGAATCTAATCTCCTTTGTTTTGCTTTTTTCCTGATAGTGATCAAAACAACTTGTAAACAACTTCCCTAAATGATGACAAACATCCGAAATCCACTGAATGCCCCAAACCCACCCACTTTAATGTCCTATGCTGCTTGCTGTTGTCTTGGAATGAGAGCATATTTATGAACCCCTAAGAAACTTGGGATAATGGTCAAGTCCTAGGAAGCTAGCTGCATTAGTTTTTGTTTAGTCTCTGTGTAATGGGAAAGTATAGAACTCAGCTGAAGTCTTGGCTAGATAATTTGTGAGGTTGGACCATCTCAGCTAGCAGCTTTGATGTTGTGAATGCAGGATTTTGACGAAACTGTAACAGAGGTATTCTGAGAGACTGGATCACTTAGACTGCTTGCCTTTATTGGTGTCTAGTCCTCTTTTTCTAAAATCACCTAAGCTTTTAAAGGTAACATATATATCGGCATTAACACAAGTATGGAATGTGCAGTGTGCCCAAGCCAGTTAAAGATGATTGTTTTTGTTCTATATTTGAGCAGGTAAAAGACATGTTAACTTTATAAGTTTGTTTAGACTGTATAAGAAAACCTCTATCTATGCCATATGAAAGCATGGAATGTAATAATAAATCATGAGGACTCTGTAGCCAACAAGATTTGTGATGTCTCATCCAGTCTCAGAACTGTTCCCATTCAGAGGGATCAACATACACTGCAGTCTTTTTTGCTTTTTTCCCCTCATGTCTGTAGCCAGGATCCTCAGGAAGTCTCCCTGATCAAATCTGCTCTCTATTAACATTGAATGAATTCATAACTTTTCATCTTCCTTGGAAACAAAAACATAACCTTTCCCACATCCCAACATATTTCTCAACTTTCATTCTGAAGCCAAGATGTCTCTAAAATATATAGACTGGATTAATTTAAAAGGTCCTTCCATAATCTGATGTCTCTTACAGATGCCACTTGCTGAAATTTAAAATCAACAAAACACCATCCAGGATCTAGACACCTCCCCTTCAACCCTAAGTACATTTTTAAGCATACTATATCTGTTTAGAGGTTTTCTTGGTCTCCATGTGATGGTTTGTGCATCTGCAGTGTTTTCTGACCACATGAGCAAAACCTTAAATGGCTTGTATAATCAATCACTGTCCTGCAGTGGTGGCTGGCCCCATCTGTCTCAGATCTGTGATAGCCTAGCTTTATGCCAGCAGCACCAGCCCTGGAGCTGCATTCATGTACCCAGCTCTGATAAGTTGTTGTGTCTGTCTGTAGCAAGTGTTTGTACCCAGTGCTGACAGCTCATGTGCACAGTTGCACAGCAGGGCCACTTGAAACCTGCACCTCTGTATTCCAATCCTACCTGAGAGACTGTGGTTGCCAGGAAAATTTCTCAGGCCTTATGTGGATATTGGATGCCATATGTAATGTGTCGGTGATGTGGGATTCCTCTCTGTGTGCTGTGAATACGATTGGTTAATGAATAAAGAATCTGCCTTACTGCTGAGTAGTACTCTAATTTGTATATATTCCACACTTTCTTGATCCATTCTTCCATTGAGGGGCACCTCGGTTGTTTCCAGGTTCTGGCTATTACAAATAATGCTGCTATGAACATAGTTGCACAAATGCTTTTGTAGTATGATTGGGCATCTCTTGGGTATATTCCCAAGAGTGGTATTGCTGGATCCTGAGATAGGTTGATTCCCAATTTCCTGAGAAACCGCCACACTGATTTCCAAAGTGGTTGCACAAGTTTGCATTCCCACCAGCAATGGATGAGTGTTCCTGTTACACCACATCCTCTCCAGCATAGGCTATTATTGGTGTTTTTGGTTTTAGCCATTCTGACAGGTGTAAGATGGTATCTCAAAGTTGTTTTGATTTGCATTTCCCTGATCGCTAAGGAAGTTGAGCATGACCTTAAGTATCTTTTGGCCATTCGAACTTCTTCTGTTGAGAATTCTCGGTTCAGATCATTACCCCATTTTTTAATTGGGTAATTTAGCATTTTAATGTCTAGTTTCTTGAGTTC
>PVIU01019935.1:0-35179 GCA_004026605.1 Ondatra zibethicus
TTTAAAGATCAGCTAGTAATCATGCCTCATTTCCTGAGGTCAATTATTCTTTTTTCTCACTTCGTGAATATGAATTTTATTTACTCTATCACTTAATTTCCTTCTCAGTAAACTCCTTTACCTTTCTTGATTTGGGAAACTTATTGTGAAAAGTTAATTTACACTCATTTTTTTGGTAATTAAATATTGGTAGTGTTCATTTTTTACATATGGTAGCACTACATGAATAACATGCATGTACATGTTTAAGGACAGCTAAATAACATTTCTCTCTTCTTGGTCAGGGCTCTTTAGTTACATAATGTAATTAAATAATGTTTTATACAATCTTAGATTATTTGGGAGGAGCAGAAAGTCTGCTTTTCTTGGTTATTTTTTCTGTTTCTTACCTTCAAAACTGCCCGTAATTCTACTTCCAGAAGTTCCTTCAGCTCTTTTTTGCTCAGTGTTTCTGTTTCCTTATCATTGTTTGAGTATTGCTGGAATATGTCAATCATGGAAGTGATGTTTTCCAGGAGAGTGGACATCTTTCAATAGTATATATGTACCTAGAAAGATGAAATAATATTAATTTTTTACTTTTATTTTGTAGGTTGTATTTATTACTGTAATGGTTATTTATATTTTAAACCTGTAGTTTTCTTTAAGAAGTACACTTTTGAAATGAAACTTGATCATGAACAACTTCTCCCTACTCTCTGCAAAGTAAAACATTGAGTAATTTTTTTGGTATCTGACACTGCCTGTTTGGGGGTTTTAAATTCATTTCCAATAGTAGATTCTTAAACTCCTAGACCTCAGTGTGTTCTGTGCATCATAGCCGCTCTTGGTGAACTGACTGTTCTTTCTGGAAGGGAGATGAAAAGCTCAGGTGCTTATCTTTTCAGTGACCAGAAAATAGTAGGTATATCAATAAGTGAGATAAGTATGTATTATATAGAGGCATTGCAATGATGACTTTTAGACTTACATAACAGGCAGAACCAAAATACTATAGGTAACATAAATTTGTCAAATATGACTATAGTAATCTAACCTAAAGAATTATGGACCTTGGAGTTTTGGGCAAAATGAAATGTGCTTGCTGATTTTTGTTGTGATTCATTTGAATAGATAGTTTTGCAAGCTTATTTTTATCCCCTGAAAGAATTGAATTAAAACCTTCTGAAGTGTTCAAAATGAAGGGGAAATAAAATCCATGATTTGTGCAGGTTAATGTGAGAGATATAGAGATGTGTCAGGTAGGATGACCTTTAAATAGTCAACACTGATGCATTTCACTCTACATGTGATAGAATATTGATTTTAAAGCAGATAATGATCAAATTGAATGTTTACTAAAATGTTACTTTGTACAATAGTTTATTTGATTGTTTTAGATTAACCCCTCTTTGGAGAACAGTGATAGCTGGTGTGTGTGTGTGTGTGTGTGTGTGTGTGTGTGTGTGTGTATTACTGCAGCACCATAAAGATCATGATAGTTTATTCTGGTTTATATTCAAACTGGAAAGAAACTCATCATGAGGTAGATACTGCAATGGAAAAATTAAAGGATAATCCTACTTGGGAACACAGAGAAGCAGAAAAGAATGTGGAATAATTAAAAGAATAAACTTACAAGGAAATTTTAGTGTGTATTGATATAATAAAATGGTGATACTAATATCTTTCAGCATTCATGTAATAGGTTGAGTTATTTAACCTAACAAAGCTGGTTGTATTTATTATCTCCATGCCTAGTGGAGCTTGAATGAATGTAGTTTTTTAAAAGAGAGGATAAAAAAACTTAAACATAGTTCCCAAGAAGTTTGAATGAGAACAAAAATTAAGGCTGATAGTATGCATATTTATATAGGTGTCCACTTGTCTTAGTATTAATCTGGCAAAGTTAAATGCATTCCCACTTACCTTGTTTGGAAGAAGAGTGGATAGAATGCAGCTGAAGGAGCTTGCTGGGTACTGCAGTCTGAGTGAGTGGCCTTTTTATACAGTAAGTCCATCCAGGGAGGAGCCACCTTCTGTGGGATGGTCTGATTCATTCTTAACCAAACCCAGAACCACCCATATCTCCACCTCTGTTTCTCCAATGACATGTGTTTACTTCCCAGCTTCCTCACGTACTCATGTATACTTGTTGTAGCAAGCTCCAAATCAGGATTTACATACTTTACCCAGTAAGCCACACTGGCAATACACAGATTAATGGAGATGGGCTAATTTAAGATATGAGTTAGCCAGAAATACGCTTAAGCTATTGGCCAAACAGTATTGCAAATAGTATGGTTTCAGTGTGATTATTTCTGGGCTGAGCAGCTGAGAACAAACAAGTGGCCTCCTACCATACTGTGGTGTTGGTGATTTTCTGAAAGAGAATTTACTAAAGTTTCATGTATGCAGGCCCATACCTATGTTTTTGTCGCTCCCAATCTGACCTGGTAAGTGTACACTGATCCTTTCTTGTTTCTAGAAATGTGTACATATGCATGCATATATATAAAATTCATTACAAGTTCAATGCCTACCTTCATGCCTCTTTTAACCATGAATTTCATCTCTGGCTAATAAGAGAACTTACTATGAGACAAATATTGATTCTATAATAACCGGAGAGAGGACAGTCACATTAATTTTGATTTTTCAAAATGGAGCAAGAATGTGGGCCCTTGAATTCGAAGTCATGATCACTAGGAATACAAGTTTGTTGGTCAAAATTCATTAGTTTGCCATGTTTTCAAGGTTATTGCAGAGGCGTCCTTCCATGTAACCCGCAAGTGGAGCTTGCTAAGAGGCGTGGATAAGTTTGTGTGGAAGACAGGGTAAACTATTATTCCTGAAAACTACAGGAGGCTCCTATCCTGGATCTCTCTTTTGATTTCTATGCTAGTAGCTAAACCACCTATACTTCCATGTGGATGTCTCCTCAATATCACAGTCCATATTGTTGAAAAACCATCTCACTATTGATCCTCTACCACAGGGCCCTCTCTTCCAGAAATCTGCACAGTGGTTATTTTTTCTTCTTCATATCTCCCACGCTTAGCCACACAATGTGTATTATTTTTAGACTTATATTCTTTATGCAGGCATATTCTACACCTCCTATGTGACAGTTTTGGTTCTGGACTGTAACATCTGTCAATTGGGTATTTGTAGTAAGTATCACATTCATCCATTTTTGTTATTCATCTCTCAGCCTATAATGTCATTCTCTGTGCTGGCTTTTTGCCTGATGAATTCTAAAGTCCTGTACTTGACATAAAAGTCCCTTCACAATTATGCATGCATTCATATTCTTCAAGCCCCTCTTTTACTCCTCAAGTATTGTGGAAAAGTCATGTTAGAGAACTCAATCCTGCTGGAAATCTATGCATGTTATCCTCACTGTTTAGAGTCCCTCAGCTTTACTTTCAGTCACCCTGAGGGCCCTCCTGAGTCATCAGTTTGTGCATAGAACCTTATTCATCTCCAGATAAGTTGCCATCTCCGGATAAGTTGCCATTTTCCACTCACACCTGGTTTACTACTTACAAAATGTATATTTTTATTTATTTATGTGTCTGTGTCCTATTCTCAATTTTCTGTTTCTTTTCATTTTGACATTGACTATTTCTGAATCCTCTTTTATTTCCTTGGGTCCTGTTAACCATGTCTGAAACATGAGCAAAGAAGAGCAAACAAGGGGATTGCCAATATTGTTTAGGTTAAAAAGTACAATATTTTAATGCTCTCATTTCTAATTTCATTAAATTCCTGGCTCTTTCATTTTGAACATCAGTTAGCACTCACAGAACATAGGTCTTCTTTTTAAATTTTGGGTGTAATTGTTTTTGTGTGTCAGTAGCTATTGTGTCTTAGCGTGGTTATGCCATGCTAATCATAATCATAAGACTGATCTCTATTGTGTGCTCGCTGTGTGATAAGAATGTGCTAAGATTTTCAATGCATTACTTCTCTGTCTCAGAGCAACCCTGTTAGGTCATTATTACCATCCCTATTTCAGAGATGAGAGAACTGATAGTGATAAGGTGAGCAAGGAGAACTTAAACCCAGGTCACCCAGGCTCCTGTTTCCACCACCTCATGCTCCTTGGAATTTCCCTCCTCTTTTCCAAGCTTTATAGTTCACATTTTTTAATAAGTTCCCCAAGTCCTGAGCAAACTTATTTATGGAAATCATTGCAAAAGCAACTTAAAGATTAGATCATTGTGGATAAGAAAGCAAGGTAAATACAAAGAGTGATAAGGACAGGCACCCAAAGATGTAGCATTTTAGTGGCCAGAAGACCCAAATCTTGTAGATTAATATCACTATGGAGGGGAATCTCTGGTGGTATGTTCCAGGACTGACTTTTAAAACTATGTTATCATTAGTATATTTCATCAATAACTTGGATAAATATGTAAAAAGATGGCAGATTTTTTAAAAGTAAAGATCCAAGAAGATTTTTGGCATGAAGTACCAGTGGTTGAAATGTTATAAAATGAACTTTACAGAAACAAAAGTAAAAATCTGACTTTGGTCCTAAATTAAGTTTCACAAGGATATTGCAGATCTACAAGTAAAGAAGTTTTATTGTGATGGTGGCAATGACATGGTAGCCGTAGGCTACTTTAAAAGGAGCAGATTAGCCAGGTCCTCTTTATTTGGCACTTATCACATTTTTTTTTTAACTTCTGGTGATCACATTTCAGTGGCTATGGACAACTTGATATGTATTCTAAGGGAAACAGATGCCATGATCAGGTGGATAAGTAGTAAGAGAATAGGCTTAGATGGATTGGTGTATGGATAGACCATGAATGGATGGCACAGCATCTGTCTTCAGTTATGTGAGTGGCTGTCAGAAAAAAAGTTTGCTCAAGCTGCATAGTGCTAGGGTAGGTAGAATTCAGGTACATAAGTGAGAATTTTGTCTAAGAATTTTTTTCAACATCAGAATTGTTCAAATGTTACAGCAATTATTTTTGGAGATGGTAGTTCCTTATTACTTAGGTGACTTGAACTAGGTGAGACCTTTCTTGGCCATGAGGTAGTCTAGTTCTTTCACACTGTGGGTGAAGACCAGGAGTTCTAGTGTTGTGTGACTGACTGCTAAATACAATAGCAAAGACCCTGATCTGCAACTCCGGACTTTCATCCTACCTCCTCTTTACACCGAGCCAGGATGCAGCACTTGCTCAGAAATGAGCCTAAGACAGAGATGGTTTTGAGGGAGTTAAGTGCAGGAATTTGGGCACATGTTTGATAAAACCCAGTTTCACCACGAGAGCTACTTTTTCTGTGTTTCAAGAAAGTATCTTTCTCTGACTTGGTTTATCAAAACTCAGATGCTATTTGGTCAGTGTGGTTTAATGACTGCAGGGGTAATAATGTCACTTTGTGATCTGACCAAAAAGTACTTGAATTTCAACTTCTGCCCCAGTTCATTCCAGCGTAGTTGATCCCATTTACAAACTAGCTTTTTAATTTAAGAACCCAAAGTATTTTTCCCTTTGAAGCCTTTAATATAGAGGATGTCCATTTCCCCAGACAGTCCCTGTTCTTCACTGCAAAGAATGGTTTTAGAGGTGTCTTAGGTGGCTATAGTTATATATTGTAGCTGCTAGAATGTGTCAAGGGTGAAGAGAACTCTCCAAAAGTGTTATTGACAAATCACAAATTATAGGATTTCAATCACAATCATTCAATTGGTTGTCCCTCCCTTTCCCTATGCAGTAGACTGGAAAGACATATGTTGCCATATGGCCTCTGGGTTGCTGATGTGGGTCAGGTTGTCACGATTCAAGGGATCAGCCCTTTGAGATGTGTGACTGAGGCTGTAGGAGTGAAGGGGAGTTGGAATTTGTGGTTAAATGATTTCCTACAGGAGCTGTAGTCATCTTCTGGGAGGTGCTCTTTTGGGGTTAGAATTTTTCCAGGTCAATATTCTCTTGGGGTTCCTTGGCATAATAGAAGCTGATTTTCCTGCTTTGTAATTCAGTGGCAAAGCAGACAAGTAACTGAATACATCTCTATTTGAAGCTTGGTTTTTTAGGGCTCTGGTAGGAGTCAAACAATATTTTCAAGTTGCGTTAAGTTCTCCCCTCTCCTGTCTTCTCATCTCCTTTCCTCTCCTTCTCTTTCCTGTGTTAAGTGAGTAGGTTTTTGTTGTTTGTTTTTTTTGCAACAAGGACAAAATAAGAGAAAAAATGGTCATCCTATGTTGTGCATGCAGTTAAGGAGTGGAACTCTTAGCTTGATTCTTGAATCATAAGATTTTTGAGGTCTTTAGTGACTGTATCAGCAGTGAGCAGCAGCATCAGTGATGGACAGACCACTAGGTATTCCATGTCTCACAGAAGCAAACAGTGAGGATTAGTGAGGGTGATAAAGCCTCAGAATACTGAATAAAAGAATTCCACCAGGATGAAGATATTAGAGCTCTTTTCAAGGCTTTAACAATGTTATCTGTTCAGACAGGGTCTAGCGTAATTCAGTAATCAGAGGAGAATGTGGAAAGTCAGGGAGGTGGAATTGGAAATATGCTCCCACTCTCCATTGCCTTTCCCCTTAAGCGTGTCCTGATAGTATAGATAGAAAGGAGGAGGAAGAGTAGATAGAAAGGGAAGAATATATTTTTGAGAAGAAGTTTCTTCAGGGTCCTGAGGGAAAGTCAGATGTAGGTAAGTCATAACATTGAGGGATAATTCACTCTTTCAGCAAGCACGTGTTGCCAGTTGACAGCTCACCCATCACCATGTTTGTCACAAGACTATACATGAGAAAGGCATGCTCTCTGTCCTCAGAGAGTTCATAGTTGAATGAGGAAAGCAGACATGTAAGCAGTGTGATATAATAAAGGTATCTGTAGATGACTATAAGGGGCGAGAAGAGGGGATGTGTGACCTTGGGTTAAAAGGATCAGTTTGTGGGATGCTGGAGAGATGACTGAGTGATTAAAAGCACTGACAACTCTTCCATTGGACTCAGGTTCCAGTAGCAGCACTCACATGACAGCTCACAGCCATCAATAACAATGGCAGGGGATTTGACTCCCTCTTCTTGCCAGCAAGCACCAGGCACACATGTGATACACAAACATACAAGCAAGCAAAGCATCTACATATATAAAAATAGAATAAAATGAGTAGGCTATAATGGAAAATAGGTGGGTATATTTTAACCTGAAAGGTCATATATAAAAACCTCAAAAGCTAGGTCAAATTATATGAAAGTTATCCAACATGAGTATTAGCTCATTTATATTGGGTAGCAGTGGAAGCTTTTTCAAAGTAGAACAGTGACAAGATCAGATATTTTCAGTAAAAAATGACCCTTAAGCATATGGATTGAAGATTAAATTGCAACAGACCATTTAAATTAAAGAGAATGGGTAATAAATTCTTATGTCAAGGCATCAACAGTGGTACTGAAGGAAGAGATGTTTCCAGAAGCAGTTCTTAATGATCCACTGGATGTAGAGGATGAGGCAGAGTGAAGAACAAGCGGCAATAGGTTTGTTAAACCCTGCCACACAGCTGGTGGTGGGCAGCTTAGGGAGGACAGCCCAGTAGTGTCTTTCAGAATTCAGTGACAGAATAAGAGATTTAGATAAGCAGGTATTTGGGACTTGATATCAGTTGATACCCCATCAACTGATACCCCATCAACTGATACCCCATCAACTGATACCCCATCAACTGATAGAAGGACATTAGGGTTCATCTTTCACATCAGGATTTTAATCTTGAATATAGAACAAAAGAGAATTCCCATCATAAGGAAGGAATCACAGAGATGGTGTTTTTTATGAGTGCAAGGGATCAAAGCCAGAGTAGCAGCACAGGTGACCTGATGCTTGCTCCTGAATTTCAGATAACTTCTGTCTCTAAATTCTTCCTACTCATTCTGAGTGACGGGGGCCTCACTTTACTTCTAGTACCTGAAGTACTATGAATCTTCTCAGCACTTACTTCTGTCAACGTGGACTTTATTTTCCCTTTGTTCATCTCTCAGTTACTCATACATCACATTTCACCACCTACATGTTGTAGACTAGGCAGATGTTTGATTGATAATCTCCATGATTATTGGTGTAGTCAGCTTCAGCCTTTGGTTACACCACACCCCTCTCAACCAGATGTAGTCAGAGCAGGGACCAGAATAGTGTGCATGGCTTAGCTGCTGTCCAGAAGGGTTGTGCAGTCTGATAGTCTGGGAACCGGATGAGGTCAGGAGGTGAACACTAGAACACTCTGGTGTTATTCAGGCATTTCATATGTAACCTCTGCTTATAGCAAAAGTTTAAAAAAGTCAGGACTCAAACTACCAGGTTTATAGAGAAGCCACTAAGACCCAAGGAGCCAGCCTGTGGTGTTTGACTTTGTGAGGCTAATGATGATTTGTTTTCGTTGACCTCACAGATTCTGATATTGACGGCGATCACGTTGTGCAGGAGGACACATCACACCAACATTTCTGCTCATTGGCAGCACTCCCTTTATATGCAACTTCCTCAGTTTCTTAGAATCTTTGTTTGAAGGGATTTGACTTATTTTAGGATATCCAAACAACTTGGGACAAAATCTACCAGGTCAAATAGATTTTGGTACCATCTCATAGTGTGGATAACAAAATTATTGTGCTCATTTAAAACTCTCAGGTCTTTTGTCCTAGGATATTTTTTGGGGGGTGGGAGATGATTTTTCTACCCTTCTGTGGCAAGCAGAACTTGAGAGACTGAGCAAGAGTGGGGGAATGTTTTACAACATTTGTTTGATCATTGAACTCATATTTTCTAGGATGTCCCTTCTTACCACATTTCACTATTTCCTTAACAAGGCATTCAGTTTAATTATCCTAGTAAAGTATAATCTGGGAATGTTTTATATGATGTTTATATTTAAAATAATTCATAGAAAACTGCACCAGGTGTGGTGTTCTGTTGTGGAATATTATTTTTAACTATGTAAAGATGTGTTACATTTGCTTATGCTGTATTTGTTTAACAATTTAAAGATGTTTTGCCTACCCAAGGCACCTGATTGGTCTTGTAAAAAGCTGAATGACCAATAGCTAGGAAGGAGAAGGATAGGCAGGGCTGGCAGCCAGAGAGAATAAGGAGGGGTAGTTTAGGCTAGAGGGGAAGTGAGAGGAAGGGAGATGCCAGGGGCCAGCCAGGCAGGCAGTTACCAGCCAGCCAGACACGGAAGGAGGAGGAAAAGCAGGACATACAGAATGAAAGAAAGGTAAAAAACCGCAAGGAAAAATGTAGATGAAGAAAACGGGTTAAATTAAGTTATAAGAGCTGGCCAGAAATGAGTCTAAGCTAAGGCTGAGCATTCATAGCTAATAGTTAAGTCTCCATGTCATGATTTGAGAGATGATTGGTGACCCAAAAGAAAGCCTGCTACAGTGTTCCATGTCCTTAGTCTCAGCACTCTGGAGGTCGAGGAAGGTCAGGTGAATCTCTGTGAATTCAAGGACTGGTCTGCTAAGGGAGCTCTAGACTCCCTGAAACACAGAGAAACTCAAAAACAAGCAAACACATAAACAACAACAAAAACAACAAAAAAAAAAACCACAAAAGAAAATTACATTTACTTTCACAGTGTGGATTTAATAGTCCTCAGGTTAGGATGAAGTTCCTAATTATAAGAACTCTTTGGATGAAGTATGTAAAATCCTCTTCTATGAAGCATGAACTGTATTTCTATGTACCATTGTGCTTCCAATATTGGTTTCTCAGTTAGTGTTCATGTTACAAAAATCCACGCTGTGGTGGTGACAGCAGTCCCACAGACCTCCCAGCCTTGCATCGGAGTACTGGCTCCTCCAGTTACAAGCTGTGTGACTGAGCAAATGTCTTAACCTCTCCTGGTCTGTTTCCTCATATTCAAACTGAGGATTCTGCTTTGCATGGTTCTTGCAGGTATTAAAGGAATTATAAGGCAATGCCATGGCTCTTTGACTGATGGTGTAACAGATAGAAAATGGCAATTGTTAGCATAACTATGATGTCCTACTGAATTGGTAAATACAGCACGAGACACTTTTGATGTTTTTGCATGTCTGAATATGCCTTTCAAGAGATGGCTGTGAGCCACTGACAGGGATTCTAGGAACCAAACTCAGGTTCTCTGTAAGAGCAACAGGTGTTCTTAAGCACTGAGCCATCTCTCCTGCTCCAACAACTGGCTTTTGAAGTTTGGTAGAACTCCTTAGTGATCCAGATGTGATATCTTTGTTTTCAAGATGGAAAAGTAAGTAAATCTTTGGTTATCCTGTTAATACTTAAATACTTCTTGACCCATTGAGTTTATCTGTTTCTTCTTGTACCAGTTTTAGCAATTCATATTTTCTGGAGGAAATTATGAATTTTGTCTCTTGTGTCATGCTTCCTCTCTGGTAGGGTAACCCTCTTCCATCAGTCCTAGCTGCTCTCCAGTGATTTTTTTCCCTTCTCTTCACAGACTTTCTCAATAGCATCATTATCTGAAATATTTTGTTGCATGGTGCCAATCTGCCCATTATTAGCAAGAAGGCATTTGAAGACACAGTGTGTGTGAATTACATCTGTATCCCAAGTATCTCTAAACCTGGATATGGAGTACCCAATGAACTTTATTTAATTGAAAAAACCCAAACCAACAAAATCCCCATGTATTTTGAATTTCTCTGTGCCTACCACAATGTAGCCAGTATTTAGTTCAAAGTAGTTTTCTTCTTTAAGAAATTTGCATTTTTGTTAGGCAACGTAAAGATCCAAAAGATAAAATTAGACACCAGTCTAAGCAACTATGTAAAGCTGGCATTTGCAAAGAGTGATTGGATGCTCTGTCATTGATCTCAGTTACTTTTTTGTATTTTAACTGTTTTGAACACAGAGTTATTCTCCTTCCCCACCCTTCAACATCCAGGCTAACTAGGACCTTGCAGTTCCATGAACAGTGATGCATTCTTACTGTTGTTAGAGCAATATGCTCAGAGGGAGGCACAGAAGTGCAAAATCAGCAGCACATTGCAATATCCAGATATATCTTCAAGCATTAAGAATTATATTCCAGTTTTATTTTGATTCATATTTGCCTGATTTACTTTTTTCACTTCTGTTTGTTCTGTGTCTTTTGCAGATACTGCATTCTTAAATCATTTTATTGTTACTATCCAATCAAAAAGTCTCTTCCATTTCCTTGATTTTCTCATTTGCTTTGTTGAAATTATGTTATTAAGACTTATGTCTTCTGTCCTCATTCATCCTTACCCTCTGCTGCAGTTTCCCTAAGTTGTTAGCTTTTTTCCCTTGGTTAATTGAATAGGTAATCTTTTCTATTATAAAATACAAACTCAAATTGCATAAATAAATTCAAAAATCAGCATTCACCTCTAAATTGCTTATTAGAGATTGACCTGGTTGGGTTTTCTTGTCAGCTTGACAGAGCCTGGGTCCATTAGGAAAGAAAGAATCTCAATTGAGCAAATGCTCCCACTGGATTGGGCTATGAGTAAGCCTGTGGGGTATTTTCTTGATTAATGATCAATACGGAGGGCCCAACCCACAATGGGCAGGTGATCCCAGAGTGTATAACAAATCAGGCCAAGCAAGCAATGGGGAGCAAGCCAGAAAACAGCAGAACTCCTCCATGACTTCTGCTTCCAGGCTCCTGCCTTGAGTGGACTGTGATGGATTGTGATGGGGAAGTCTACACTGAAATAAACCCTTTTCTCCCCAGGTTGATTTTGGTGTTTTATGACATCAGTAGAACCACTAACTAAGAAAAAGACATTTCTAAAACAAAGTTGCAAAGAAAAGATAGGAAGAGAGATATGGAAAACCTACACTGAGCAAGCTTTAATTTAATTAATATCAGAAAAAATAGAATTGAGGGTTGTTCTAGTTTGTATTCTGTTGTTTTGATAAAACACTGACCAAAACTTTAAGTAACAAAGGGTTTCTTTGGTTTACAGGGTTACAGTCCATCACTGAGGAAAGTTGGGACAGGAGCACAAGACCAGGCTTTGAAGGCAAGAACTGAATCAGAAATTACGGAGGAATGCTGTTTACTGGCTTGCCCAGCCTGCTTTCTTATAGAACCCAGGATTACTGACCCAGTGCATTAGGCCCTCACACATTAGTCAAGAAAATGCCCCCCTCATGCTGACAAGCTAGTCTGGTATAGACAATTCTTCAGTTGAAGGTCCCTCTTCCCAGGTGACTCTAATTTGTGTCAAGTTGACAAATCCTAGTCAGCACAAAGGTGGAGCACTGAGGATTGAAGATGTAATATTGGGGAATGGAAGAATTCACACAGAATTACCTGCGAAGAACTTCTAGCACACGATGCTTTGTTGTGAGGTGTATAAATGAAGAACTAAAAGAAAAATGAAATTGCCTACAAATATACAGGAATAGCAAGTAAGCCTTAGAATGCTGTTAAAAATCAAAATCATCACGTGACAAAAAGTATAAAAGAAAAATTTTAAGTAACAGTTAATGCATTTGTGTAGATTAATGAATATACATTGACTCTAATTTCAACAGAGAATTTACATTCTTTTCATAGCATAAGCAAAGTTAATAAAAATTAACCATATATGAGGTTACAATAGAAGTGTGCATAAAATATAAACTCTAGACTCTTAAAGTTATCACAATTAAAACTGTAGAAATAAATAATATAGGATGGATAGAGTAAAATTAAACTTAGATTACATACAGTGAATTGCTAAAATCACACATGCAGAAAATAACACATTGCCACGTGACTAGAGAGACACATGCTAAAATCACACATGAGGAAAATAACACACTGCTATGTGACTAGAGAGACACAGAAGGAGTTAAATAAAGACAAAAATATGTGTAAGGGGCAACTAAAGTTCCTTGTTACTCTCTAGGAGATATAGGTAAATAATCAGGAAAATTCATCATAATTACAGTTATTGGCTACAGAGTAAAAATGTAAGGATATAAACTAAGGTTCCCGTGGAAAAGAATGCCAAAGCACGTCTATGAGAAACAGAAAATTTGTGCTTCTTTGACAAATTATAAATAGCCCTTCAAAATGACAATAATGTAAGTAAAGAGAAAACTTAAGAATTGCTTTCAACAACTGGAATAAAAGTAGCCTAAATAATAGGGGAACTAATGATGAAACCTGTAATGTCAGTTATAACTCAATAAACCTTCATTAAACACAGAACATTATCAACAGCTAAATCCCACTACTAATGGAAACAACATAACATGGACTCTTTTCTAAGACCATTTGAACTACTAGTGGATCTATTCATAGCTCTTTCCACTTCAGCGTATCAACCACTAGTTCAGACTTGTCAGAGACAGGAGGTCTACTTGCCTCGTGGATTGTATCTACTAAAGCTTCAAGAAATCCATAGTTTATACGAATCATTCCAAGAATACAGAAAAGAGGAAAACTTCCCATTCAAACTCAATCAGGTTAGTATAATCTTGATATGAAAACCAGAGAGTTGAAAGCCCAAGAAAATGAAACTATGAGTCAGTTTTGACTTTTTATTACAGAAATACAAGTATTCTAATAGAATATTATCATACTGACTCCAATATTATCATACTGAAAATGCCAAATGCACTTCTTTGCTAAAGCTTCTCATAAAATGCAAGAGCAGTTCAATCTTTGACAGTTAATTCAGGCAATTAAATGAATAGAACAAAGGGAAAGTCCCTGTCATTTCTACTGAAATGTCAAAGGCAATGTGAGTAAAATTTAAAACTCTGTGTAAACATTCTCATTATGATTAAAAGAGTTCTTCCTTAATGTGATGGCAGTTATGTAACAAAAGCCCCTAATAAGATGCTTCCATTGCTGACACATTGCAAGTATGACACTGATGTCAGATACAAGACAAAGATGCGAGCTATTACTGCTAATACTTATATAGTCCTGGCCTACAAGAAATAACATTTCAATTCCAATTTTATATAGAAAAAATTTGAAAGCAAGGACTTGAAGGAATATTTGTACATTCATGTTCATGAAAGAATTATTCACAATAGAAAAAGGTAGAAAAACTCAACCATATATTTTATTAATGGACAAACAAAATATGGTATATACAATGAAATACTATTCGGCTTTCAAAATGAATGAAATTCCAAAACAGTCTACAAGATTGAAGACATTATATGAAATGAGCCAAATACAAAAGGAAATTTACTATATAATTTCAGTCATGAGATGTACAGGGTTATCAAATTATAGAGACAGAAAATAGAGTGATGGCTGGTAACAGCCAGGGCCATGGTGTAGGCTGAGTGAATGTCCGATGAGCATTGAATTTCAGGTGGAGATAGCTAGAGGTGAGTAACACACAGTGTGGGTGCACTAATCTCATGGAAGAGTGCACCTACTGTCTAGGCCTATTTCTCTCCCCAAACCTTCACAGTTAGCTTCTTTTTCCTTAACTACTGTTCAACTCTTATCTGAAATACACATAAGTTTTAACTCATCATAGACTTTGATTTACAGAAAATAAAAAGTCCAACCAATTTTTTTATTTTAAAAATAACTCATGCATATTAGATCTCCAGATTAATATTAAGACAATTATTCTTGAGAGATAAAACAACTGACTTTTATTCTTTCACTTTTATTTCATGTTATCTAGAAGCAATCTATATTGCTGTAAGCTAACTGTGAAGGTTTGGGGAGAGAAATAAGGCCTGGACAGTTGGAGGAAGCTAATCTGGAGCAGAATTTGATGGAACTTAAAGACCAGATGATGTCCTTAAGATTCTGTACTGGTTAAAGTATTGCTGAGACTCTCATGAAAGAGAAGAAAGCTTGTTTGGATTTAATCAGGTTCCAACAGGTGGAAATATTCCAGGAAGCCCTGTAGGCCATGAGGGTTTGTTTCTGCTTGTTGACGAGATGTGGTAGGTAAGTCACTCTAAAGATGGGCAGTGTCATAATGTGGTCTTGCTATTTAGAGCATCAAACAGGAATCCAAACAGACTCATGGAACTGATAAAACCTTCATCTTAATAAATTGAATTTTCACTTATGATTTTAAAGACAGGGTCTTGCTATAGTTAGCCTAAGCTGTTCTCCAACATATCCTCTTGCCTTAGCTTCCAAAAGTGCTGGATTTGCATGCAGAGGTCACTATGGTGCACTGAAAATCTTATCACTGTGGCAAAAGCAGCTTAAGGAAGTATGACTGTTGGTTCACAGTCCAAGGCTACAGTCTACGGCTGTAGGAAATGAATAGAGGTAGGAGCACAGGCAGCTGCTCACATTGTGCCCACAGTCCGGAAGCAGAGAGATAGGAGTGCTGGTGCTCAGCTTGTCTGCAATCCAGGACTCCAGATCATGAAATGCTGCTGCCCACATTAAGGCTGTATGCTCCTCCTAAACTGAAGGAAGAAACTTTCTCACAGACATGCCTAGAAGATTGTACCCTGGGCAATTCAAATTCTGTCGAGTTGATAACCAATATGAACCATCACAGACACAAGGGTAGATACATTGTAATCTTACTATTAGATTATCATCACACTATAGTCCAAAAGATGTACATATGTTCTTAAAATTTTTATTTTATTTGATGTGTGTGCACGTGCACACATGTGAAGGCCAGAGAAAATTTCAGGAGATGTTTTTCTCCTTCCATAGTTGGTTCCTGAGATTGAACTCATGTTGTCTGTCTTGTGTGTCAAGTGCTTTTACCCACTGGGTCATTTTGCTGGCCCAAGATAATGTCTTTTCAAATAAATATAATCTAGAAAACAATGACCTTCTACCTCCAAATTAATACAAAAATATTTAATGGGAGTCCTTCCTAAATCCTTG
Organism: Ondatra zibethicus; assembly: GCA_004026605.1. Lineage (NCBI taxonomy): Eukaryota > Metazoa > Chordata > Mammalia > Rodentia > Cricetidae > Ondatra > Ondatra zibethicus. The sequence continues at coordinate 15,813 of PVIU01019935.1, forward strand.
AGCTTTCCACGGAGTCTAGCAAAAATGATTCTAAATGAAAATATAAATATACAATAAAATCCTGTCTATCTTTGGAATAGGAAACAAAGTAGAGAAAATGGGCTCTCATAAATTTGAACAACTAGAAAAAGCTTTGATTACTAAGCATGCTGTTGTGGGAAGACAAAGGATGAATATAAGAAAAAGCCCCAAGCAACCATTTTTACATGTGACAACATGCTTTAGAATGTGACAGAGGTACTTTAAACAGAATTGGGTTGCACACCTTGTTATTCAAGATTGCACACAACAATTTTCTGTCAGCATGTTAATGTCAAAGAAATAGATGCCTTGTAGGAAATCCAGTTAGCTTACACAAATGAAGTTCAGATGGGCAGATGACCAACCTAAGCCCAAACCAGGGCAAAAGAAAAATAACCAAATTTAAATTATTTGTGAAGATATAGAAGGATGAAACTATTTTATTAGCATATATTTACACAAATAATGGATTTCATTGTGACATTTTCATAATGAACATTGTTGCTCTGATCATATGTATATCTCTATTACGTTCTTTTGTCCCTATTCCCTCTTAATGGCCCCTCTCCTCTTCTAAAGTAGTTACTTTTTTGCTTTCATGATTTAAAAAAGTTTTTAATTAAACTTGTTCTCTGATAATCTCATACACATATATAATGCATTTGGTTGCTCTCGCCCCTACACTCTTTATCTCCCTCCCACCCCTGCCACTCCATCCTCTGCCATACAGGTCCTTTCCCCACATTCATGGTTCCAGTTTTGTTTTGTGGTCCATTGATTTTAATCAGTCATTTATGTGGCAATGGGTTTAGAACTATCTATTGGAGCCTGGTAGGCTCACCCTATGTACACAACCGAAGACAATGCCTGTCCTCACCCCAGAATCCCTCAGCAACCACTAGTTCAGCAGGACAAAGGGTCCTATGATCTCCTTTCCAATCCACAATTTCCCATTGACATGCCCAGTTTTGTGCAGGCAACTACAGCAGTTGTAAGACTGTGTTTGTAGTGTTGTGCCATGCTCTGAAGATAGTATTCCATTGTCATCCTCTTGTCTTCTGCTATATTCTCTATGATATTCCATGACTGTAGAGTGGGTGGTATAAATGTCCTACTTAGGGCTGAGAACTATAATTTATTCTCAGCATCTCAAACGGCCATGAGTCTTGGATCTACCATGTAGATCTCTACATCTGCCACTGTTCAGTGCATAAGAGAAGTTTTGGTTAACGCTGAGAGTTGCATTCATCTGCAGCTACCAACATAAATATTTAGAAATCTTCTTGGTACCATGTCAGTTGAGCAAAACAGCAGTAGTCATTCCCTCATAGTGCCTATGAGCTCCCCTGTCATAGGTTTCTGAGGCATCTCACACCTGGTAACACTGGAGGTTTGATTTCATGCCATAAAAAAATAAAAACAAACCAGCAACAATAATACAAGCTACTCCAGGGGGCAAGTGAGGTGGCTCAGAGGGCAAAGCAGTTGCCATCATGTCTAATGACGTTGATTCCCTGAAAGGAGATAACAGACTAACAGACTCCATAAGTTGTCCTCAGACCATTACCCATGAGCAGGGGTTCATGTATGTAAACAAACACACACACAAACATATACACACACACAATAAATGTAAAAGGAAGATTTTTTGAAAGTTTAAAAATACTGTAGATTCTGCATATGAGAGAAAACAGGTCTTTTAGAATCTGGCTTAATTTATTAGATATGATGACCTCTCATTTCATTTTTCCTGAAAGTGATATAATTTCATTCTTATTTATAGGCTGACAATGCTTCAATATCTGTGTACTGCATTTTGTTTATTCATACATTTGCTGGTGGGAACTGTTGTAAATAGTGTCTCAATAAACATAGATGTACAAGTGTTTCTGTTGCATGCTGATTAATTTCAAGAGGGATATAGCAGAATGATGTGCTAGGTTTGTTTTTAATTCCTAAGGGATATCTACTGATTCCTGTAGTGGTTAGACTAATTTATATTCCCACCAAAGAGCCATGGAAACAAAAAGAGCCCGGTATCAGCACAAAAAATATATTTGTAGACCAATGGATTAAAGGGTTTAGGAACAAACCCAGGCAGGCACAGCCATCTGTTTTTCAAGCAAGGCACCTAAAACATGTTTAAGACTAGACAGCCTCTTTACTAAATTGTGTGAGAGAAAATGGATGTCCACACACTGAAGACTGAAATTAAATCCTTGTTTCTCACATTGCACACAAAAGTGTCAAGTTTTAATGAATCCAGCTCTTAATGTGAGACTTGAAACTGACAGCAGTAGAGGAAATCGTGGAGAAAACACTTGAAGATGTGTCTAGATGTTTTCTCAAATAGGAAAATAGGTCATAAAATAACAGCAAAGATTGACAGATGGGGTTTCATAAAACTTAAAAGTTTCTGAACATCAAAGGAAACATCATTAGCAGAATGAAGAGATATCCTGCAGAATAGGAGGAAAAATCCTTTGACAGCTATTCATCTGATAAGGAATTAATATCCATGAATTAAAAGATCATTTTATTTTTGATAGGAATTGCTTTAATGCATATGCTCCCAGCAGTCATGTTTATGAAGAATAAAATAAATGAATTTGATTTTTAAAACTTCAGAAGTTATGTAGACAAAAGCACTATTAAAATAGTATTGCATTGGGAGGAAATATTACCAATTTATTAAACAAGGAAGAGATTGACATTCAAAGTGCAGAAAGAACTGACCTGATAATAACCAAATAACAGAAGATACAAATATAAAAATTAAACATTTCATATAAAATAAATTCATAAGGGCAATAAGATTGAGAGAAGAGTTCAGTAAAATATAAATGATAAAAAATGGTTGGTATTGTTGATGCCCAAGGTTAGCAGAACTTCTAAAGTTGTAATTTGGACTCTGCTGGGGAAAGGCTGCTTTCATACACCCCTATGGGAGTGTCAATCAATGTTAATTAGAAGACAGTTTGGCAATATCTATTAAAATTAAAATTGCATACACCCTATTGTCAATGATTTCATTTCTAGATACACCCATGACAAACACATGTGTGAACAAGGAGAAATGAGAACAGTATTAGTAATTTGTATTTACAAAAACAGTATTTGTAATTCTAAAAATAAACCCTAATGCCCACCAGGGGGTGAGTCACTATATAAAATTTGGCATAACCCTATCATAGAATTCTATAACCAATTGAAATGAATGAATGAATTAACTTTATTCAGCAAAAAATATAATATGCAGAAATTCTTGTTTACTCAGTAAGATACTTTTGGATAGAAATGCACACAAAATGTTAAATATGTCTCTTTGTGCTTATATTTGTGTGTAAAAATATCTGGTAGATACCTTGAAAGAACCAAGCTTTGCCAGGTGGTGGTGGCGCACACCTTTAACCCGAGCACTCAGGAGGCAAAGGCAGGCAGATTTCTGTGAGTCTGAGGCCAGCCTGGTGTATAGAATGACTTTAGGACAGCCGGGGCTACACCGAGAAATCCTGTCTCACAAAACAAACAACGAACAAACAAATAAAGAACTAAGCTTGGCTTTGCAGTGACTATCCCATGCGTAGGAAGAGAAAGCTTAGTTGTAGCTGAGATGGAATCAGAGGAGACTCTACCTTTATCCATAAATATTTTAATTAAAAAGGAAGAATATATTCTTTCATTATTTCAAAACTAATTTAAAAGCATTTTTTTTGCCTGGTAGGTATTTAATTAAATAATTTATTACATGAATTAATAATGATGTGAGTAGTAATTGGTAGGTATTTTGTTAATATAAGTTAATTTGGTATGAATTTATTTACACCAAGAAACTGGCTCATTTTGCTAGACATACATGTTTATGTAATGTGCCTGTAATGAAAAATAAGAAAACATATTAATATTATTTTAAAGGACAGGCTTTTGTGTTTTCCCCTTAAATCTCGGCTTCCACTGAACCAACTTATTTCTCTTTGCCTCTGTGTCCAAAAGCCCTCCTTGAGTGATTAGAGGACACGCCTTATTGTTTGACTCACAGAAGACTGAGACCCACTCTCCTAAAACTGAAAACGTAAAACTTCTGTAATTGTGTGATCAACTGATGTGTCCTCCTCGTGAGAGTGGTGCCCACGCAGTTCTGGAATAAGGAACTGGCAGAAAGAAGGTTTGGGCTGTCCAATACATGCTCTTAAACCCGCTTTCAGTTGTGAAGTTCTATTCAAAGCAATTCTTGAACGGTATGTGTGTGTGTGTGTGTGTGTGTGTGTGTGTGTGTGTGTGTGAAGCAATCTTTGAAACTTATATATTGTTCCTCCCCTTTTCAAACATCTAAAACAAACACAAAACCAAAGCTGGCTAATAATTCTCACAGTCTGTAGACTAGCTAATTTCCAAAGTCAATACAATGCTCGGTGGAATAATCCATGTCCAGTCTTCTGCTCCCTCGGATCCAGCACAGCATGCACTATTTAAAGTACCATCTGGAGTCTAGAGTAGAGAAAGAGAGGCCTGCAGTTTTCCAGTGTTTTGGAAAACTGTGGTCAATTTTGAAGTAGTTAATAATTAGATCTGGAGAGCTCTTTGAAATCTCAGAAAAGTAGTTGAAACAAAAATCAATGAAATAACTCTGTCCAAAACCAGGGCAGTGATAGGTATGTAACGTAAGCTTCCTGAAAATCTGCCTTGTCTTTTTCACATTTCTTCTCCCAGCCTCACCAAGAAGTGGGTCCAGGCCTAGAGGGCCAAGTGAAAACCCAATGAATGACCAAGAATAGAACACCCACTTGAAGATACTTCCTAAGATTGAGTATGGTCATGTTTCTGGAAATATGTTCTGGTGGCCCAAGTAGCGGCCAAGCTACTTCCCCATAGCAGTAGCACGTTGCTTACCTTTTCACTCTGACCCTCTTACAAGTTCAGTTCAGTTGATACAAGGGATGTCACGCAAACATAGATACCAGAGTTTTCTTCTACTAATCCAGACAACAATGACATCGGCAAAAAAAAAAAGAAAGAAAATGTGAAACATAGCTACTATTCTCTCTAGCTTTTAGAAAATACCTATCTTTTAATAAAAATAAGCTGTGCTAGCATGTAATGCATTTGTTTATGTGAGACACAGTCTTGTCATGGAATTCAGGCTGGCATTGACCTCCAGACCCTTCCACTTCAGCCTCCCAAATACCAGAAACTACTGCACCTAGCTGATTTATTATAATTCCTAGAGGAATTAATGTTCCCTAGATTTTTATGTTCTAATTTCTAATATGAAGACTAAATAAAGCCCTCTGGGGTCATAGTAATTCTTAAGTGCAAAGGGGATTTGTGACAGAAAAATCTGAGAAATCTTTCTCTGAGAAAATAACTGCTTACTAAGTGAATAAAAATGTGGAGAAACTGTGGTTTATTTTCACCCTGGAAATAGTTATCAGACTTAATTGTTTGGTTCTATGAAAAACGATTAATTTTCTTTTACTCATAATGTAGCTATGTAATGTTCTTTGCAATCCTATCATTCACTTAGAAGGCAGACAAAAGCCAAGTCCCTATGAGAGAAATGATCCTGTCTTTCTGGGCCTGAGTTGTCTCATTAAGGATGATTTTTTTTTTCAGTTCCATCCATTTGCTTGCAAATTTCAAGATGCTGTTTTTTAAACCACTGAGTAATACTCCATTGTATAAATGTGCCACACTTTCTTTATCCATTCTTTAGTTGAGGGGCATCTAGGTTGTTTCCAGATTCTGGCTATTTTAAACAATGCTGCTAAGAGCATAGTTGAGCAAATGTCTTTGTGGTATGATTGTGTATCCTTTGGGTATATGCCCAGAACTGGTATTGAGGTAGATTGATTCCCAGTTTTCTGAGAAACCACCACACTGATTTCCAAAGTGGCTGTACAAGTTTGCACTCCCACCTTCCCCTATAATCAGATTAGTGACTACCCGAATTGTCATCATAAACCTACATCCAGTAACTTATGGAAGCAGATGCAGCCCAGGCACTGGGCTGAACTCTTGAAGCTTATTTGAAGAAAGGAAGGAGTGATCATATGAGCAAGGAGGGTCAAGATCATGACTGGGAAAACCAGAGAGAGAGAGCTGACCCTAGCTAGTGGGAGCTCAGGATCTCTGGACTGCCAGCTGTAATCCTGTGTGGGACTGAACTAAGCCCTCTGAATGTGACTGACAATTCTGTGGGTTGATCTGTTAGATGTTCCTGGCATTGGGACCAGGACTTATCCTGGGTACATGAGCTGGCTTTTTGAAGCCCATTCCCTATGGTGGGATACCTTGCTCAGCCTTGATACAGGGGAGGGGGCTTGGTCCTGCCTCAACTTGGTATACCAGACCTTATTGGCTCCCCAAGGGAGGCCTTACCTCTTCTGAGAGGTGGATGGGGTGTGGGATGAGGGGATATGGGTGACAGGAGAAGGGGAGGGAGGGGGAACTGGGGCTAGTATGTAAAATTTTTAAAAAATTAAATAAAACAAAAGGACTGATCCATTACCAGAAATGTGGCTAGCTCTGTGAGTCCATGCCTCACAAAGTTAGGCACATCTGGGCTTATTCAATTCATTATTATTATTATTACACACAAATGCTTGGCTTTCTTCCCACACTGGATCTTTCTGTATCCCTGTGCTTTTGCTGACGTTTGACTGCTATCAGCAAAATAATCTAAACTTGAAACACTTTAGTAAGTTGAACTCTACTTCCTTCTGCATCTTAGCTCTGTTTTCTTGAAACACTTTAATAAGTTGAACTCTACTTCCTTCTGCATCTTAGCTCTGTTTTCTTGAGAGGCGGGTGCTTTCCCAGAGCCTTGGGCAGAACTTAGAACAAGTTTCTTGTCTTGTTTCATGTTTCTTTCTTTATGGGAATGGTAACATGTGATTTGTTTTATATTTTAATTATATCTTATGCAGAAAATCCTCAAGCAATACAGATAATTATAAAAACGATAAACCACCACTAATTACATATAAATATTCAGTGTTAACTTTTGAAAAATATTATGTATTTCTTTGAATGTGTACAGCTGGATGAAAAATAGAAAAAAGCATTCAAAATAGAGGAATCACTAGTTTTGCAGTTTGAAATAAAAATTTAATAGTTTTAGAAAGCATCTAAAATTTTACTCATATTTAACTTGCTATAAAATATAATAAAGTTAAAATAGATATTTCCTCGCTATTGTTAATCCTTTAAGAATAAAAGAAAATGAATAACGATGACTTCATAGTAAATTAGTTTGAAAACTTAGATGATCCAATTTTAGACTGATCAATTGACTCTGCTCAGTCAGTAGAGTGTGAGACTCTTAAGCTCAGGGTTGTGGGTTCGTGCCCCACACTGGGACCAAATGTAGGTGAATTAGTGAGAGACCATTTTGAGGGATATCAAAGATTTACTAGGATGCACTCCTGGATATACAACAAGGTAATAGCCGCTGAGGTCTTCCATTCTGCCTGTGGGGTGAATGGAAGCAGCAACCTAATCTCAGCCGCCGCATGAGAGAGGGAGTGAGTGACTGCCCCCCCTTTCCTTTAAAGGGGTCATGTCCGCAGAGCAGAAGTGCCCGCCTCTATCAGGTCATGGGCTAGGCGGAGCGAATACCCACTACAACAGTGAGGGTTGAAGATATGAGGCTTATACTTTCCCCCTGTGTATCACCTAGTCCCCCATTCATTATATTATATTAACTTCGTTTGTGCTTTAAAAATTTTTTATATCCTGAATTTAAAATTCAACCTTTTAATCATATATTTTCCACTTCTGAATTTATTTATTTTGATACATGTGTGTATTGCCTGATTAGTATTGGGAAGTATATTCTAGTTAAATTTAAAAGTAGTATTATCAGTAATTCAATTTGGTTATTTGGGGTATTTTTCTTTTCAGAAAATGATAAACTCTAGGAATGAGCCATGAGAACACTGTATTCAGATGTTTCCAAAAAAAGGCAGATGTTGATTTTCGTATGTGCACTGGTGATTATCTCATGTTCTTTTCTGAGGACTACTTCTCTAGATCATTGTGGAAAAATGAAATAAAAATTCTAACAAAATATCCCATCATGTGCTAAATTACATGTAAACTCAGGTATTCCAATGCAAGTCCAAATACTCCTAGTTTAAGACAAATTTGCGATGGCGATTGGGAAATTTTTGAGTAGGCAAATCAACTAAGCCTTAACTTCGCTCTAATCTCGTAAACTGAAAACACAAGTGATACTTACCCTGCATCATAACCGCAAATATACACAAAACGCAGTGAGGGTTGGTGCTGGCAAATGTTTCTATCAAACAGAAACGCGACCTCAGCCCTTAAGGCGTCACATAGGCTGTGATTATGTGATTAGGTGATTTCCAACAAGAGCTCTGTCAGAGGTAAATAAGGAACCACAGAGCAATCAAGTATTTTTGCTTCTGCATTTTATCATGTCTTTGTTCTCCCCTTTCCTGATCCAAAACATGTTTCTTATTCAAATTATTTAAAAATTTGTTATGAATCAGACTTTTTCCTTAACGAAAGAAAAATATGCACAAAACAAAAATAACTTGATCAGTTAATCAGTAACTAAAGGAGAAACTTATAAAATCAATGTTTCAAAGGTCTCCTATTTGTCCAGAAGAATTTTATAGTCTTGGATAATTCACCTCATTTAGATTTGGAATGAATAATGGACATGTTTCTCTATGATTTAGGGTAGAGTAGGCTGGTTTCAATTGTATCACATGTTCTTAGGAACACCTTAGGAGGCTGCAGGGGAAGGTGAGGGTTTGGGAAAGAGACTGTAGATTACACATGCCTTCCTACTGATTGAGTGAGCACAGCCTTGGTGTTGAGGAGACAGTCAAATGTGGTAAAAACTCAGTATCTAGTCCAAAGTGTGACTCAACTACTCTCATCTGGTCCAGTGTGTCTGTATGTTCTAAACTCTGTTAAATGATTTGTTGAGGTTAATTCAGTCAACTGATTTCACTAATTCACCAATTTCATTTATTCTTATAGGAATTCATTGATATGGGAATGAATTCATTCATTCAAGTCAAAAATTTAGCTGATCATCTTAGATACCTTCTTTTCTTTCCATTACTCTGCACCATATAATCTCAAATCTTTTTTAAAAACATGTCCAACATCCTGCCTCTCATCATGCCTTTCCATTAACCCCTGTAATTTTCCACCCAGATTTTGTGGTAGCCTATAAATTGTCTTCACAAATCTGTTCTTGTCCTTCTGCCATAAAATTTTTTAAAGTGAAAATATGATCATGTGACATCAAAAATCTACCTGACAATTGTTCATTGTTCATAAGAGCTTAAGTTCTTAGCCAGGCTTATATGTAAAGCTCCTTGTGATCCAATCTTGGCCTAGTGCTCTGACAACTCTTGCTTTGCTGTCATGTAACTTATATCATCATTCTCCTGGATTATTTTCATGGTCCTTTCTGTCACTGTGAGATTCCTTCCTTTGGGAAGGTATGTGCACTTTAAGAAGTTCTTAGAGCTGTGGGACGTGTAGGCCTGGACTGGTCATTTCTAGAGACCAACTGTAAATGTCACTTTTCTTGAGATTTTTAAAATCCCATTTCTTCACATTAGGCAAGACTAGCTTTGATCACCTTACAGTGAACTCTGTTCCTTTAGTGTAGTTATTATAGTGTTCACCGCAGTGTTCATATCTGTTGTTTTATTGCATTTTGGTCTCCTGGATATATGTCAACTTTGAAAGGACAAAGACAGTGTCTTTCTCATATTTGTAACTTCAATACCAAGGATAATGCCTGTTAATTAAGTTGTTATTATCTTCTTCCCAATGAATAGATGAGTGAATGAATGACCCTAATGTCACATTGACAACACCCACATTATCTAGATCATCTGGATTCTGTCATCAAAGTAATCAGTGAGAGATTGCTGATCAGCCTAGGCCACATTCTTGGGTTCCTAGTTGAAGGAGAGTTGTAGAAATGAGGACTTTGTCACACAGAGGTGGAGCTCAGGCTTGGCTAGCTAACCTGACAAAACTGGTCAGGGATGTTTTAGTGAGAATGAAGCAAGGATTTAGAAGGAAACTAACAGTAAAGCTGTTGGAAATCAAGGTTATTGATTATCCCCCTAATCCCCAAATATTCAAATCTAGAATTTGTGTGGTGCATAACCTTTGTACAACCTCTGAAATTACATCAATTAGAAGTAATTTCATGTTGTCATACATTCTTAAATGCTACTTGGTGTAAATTAATTTGAATGAGATGTGGTTTTGTTTATTGGTTGATTGGTTCTTAACATATCCATGCAACTTAGCAATACAGCAGACGAGATTGGATCTGACAGAAATCTCATCTTGAGAATCTGAGGAAGAGGGGTTGAACTATTGTCTTCTTAAAGCTCTTTTGACAGAAAGGAAAGAATATTACTGATAAATGAGGTATGGAGAATATTTTAACATTTTACAATGTAAAACTCTACCAGGTGTCTGTTTGTCTGCCTATCTTCTCTCTCTCTCTTTCTCTCTCTCTCTCTAATCTATCATCTATCTATATCTATCTATATCTATCTATCTATCTATCTATCTATCTATCTATCTATCTATCTATCTATCTATCTATCTATCTATCATCTATCTATCTATCTATCTATCTATCTATCTATCTGTCATCTATCTATCTCTATCCTTATATCTATCTATCTATCTATCATCTATCTATCTATCTATCTATTATTTACATACTAACTAACTTATTGTATTTATGTGTTTTAAAGGTAGATATGTAAACTGATGCATAGGGGAAAGAAGGTAAGAAAAACCAACAATTGAATTACGCTCTCTGGGTGTTAAACTCCTGTGTTAAGTAGTGTGATGATGTAGAAGACATCTGGGCTTCTGAGTAACTAGGGTGTGTGGCTTTAGATTTCTACTTTGCGCTTATGTGGATCAAATTTTAATATTTATGATTCTCAGTGTTGTCTCTAGAATATGCACCATATTTGACATGCGAGGTTGTTTTAGAGAAAGTGCCTGAAATAGTGAATAGGCATTGAGCACATTTTATTTTCGTTTCATCCATAGTGGAATAAATAACACAAATATTGAATGTTTTGCCTCAGTCCTAATACTTACGTCTGTGTATCAAGACCTGACTTCAGTTATTCCTTAAAGATTTTATCCTATAAATAGTCAGTGGAGCCAGAGACACATTGGAATGGTTTGAAAACAGAAGGTGATTCCCCCATTCACCCTTGCCTTGATATTTTATGTGTAGGTGGAAAGGCACAGGATTTTGTCTGGTACAATTACAGTGAGTAGACTTTCTGTGTCTTCAGGAAGTATCCCAGCTCCTACCCAGACACTATAATGAGGTAAGCACTCCGAGATGTGGAGAACAACAAAATGGATTTCTTCTTTGATTCTGTCATTCCACACAGGAAAAGTCATTGTCATATCAAATGTCACCGCTAGGCTTAAGGTTTAGAACTGTGGGCTTATCTGAGGCTGTCACTGACAATCTGTTTCCAACATGGATTACATTGATTACATTGCAGCTGTGGTTTCAGCTTTATTTTCCTCCCAAACAACTTGGAAGGGTTCCCTACTTCCCTTGCACCACCTTTCTGTGTCCCATGCTTTAAGGCTGTCTTGTAACTTCTTTTGTGGTTCCCAGCACCCTACTCTTTCTCTCTTCCAGATAATATCTGCCATTTGTTGCCCTTTTTTGATTATATAGAACATAAATATGGAACTTCTAGAACATGACTTACCCCAGGATTCCTTTAACTTTTGACTCAATGTCTTTCCTTTGTTGTAATAGTAATCTTTCAACATTTAGTGCACCCGAACCTTTACAGAGACAGAAATAAGTAAGTGCCCTGGACTCTCAAAGCAGTAGGCTTTGCTGCTGTCTTCTGAAGATAGCTCTTTGGAGCTGCCCAACATTGTAAGCTGGGACAAAAGAAGCTCCGTGGTGCCAGTGTGCTATGCAGAGTCCAGGTCTCCTGGTGACTTAGACTGCACTTCTGTGTGGTGCCAGTTGTCTTTTCTGAATATCATTCCTTCCTCCTTTCCTCCCTCCCCCTTCTCCCTTCCTCCTTCCTTCCTTCCTCTCTGAATTTCTAGCTCTGCTTTCTGCAGATACACTATGTATTTCCAGAATAATTTGGGGATTTTTTTCTAGTTCAATGAAGAGCATCATTGTTGTTTTTATAGGGGATAACATTGAGTCTATATATTATATTGAATAATATTACTACTTTAATAATCTTAATTATCCCAATTCATGAATATTAGATATATTTTCACATTTTTATTTTTTATAATTTTTGTTTATATTTTTAAATTTTTCTTGTTTAGTTTTGAGACTGCATTTTAATCACAGCATATCCCTTCCCTTTGCTCCCTCCAAACCCTTCCACATACCTCTCTCTAGTCTCTTTCAAACTCATGGCCTCTTTTTTTAATATCAATTGTTATTGCATGCATATATGTTTTCATATACATATAAATTCTGAAATATAATCTGTTAAGTTTATATAATGTTACTTTTATGCATGTTTTCAGGGATGGCCATTTGGCAGTGGACAAACATTTGGAATGCTCTTTCCTAGGAAAGACCACCTTCCCACTCCTGTGTTACTAAGTTGCTTGTCATTCTTTGTATAGGGCTCAGGCGTCTCAGGCTCCCCCATCCAGTTTGGCATGTTCATTGTCATCCTTCTTCTCAGCTCAGATTCAGGCAGTAAGTTGGTGAGACTTTACAGGTACAGTTTTGATGTTGCTAGGAGACACAGTCTCACAGCAAAGTCCCGATCCTCTGACTTTGCCGGTCTTCCTGCTTCCTTTTCTACAGGGTCCTGTGACCTTTAGATGGGGGAGTGTTTTGTGATATATCCATTGGTACTGGGAAAACAGCTCTGCATAGTGATCAGTTGTGGTTTTCTTTTTTTTTTTTTCAGTCAAACGACACAGGACAGTTGTGGTTTTCTGTGGTGGTCTCTGTCTGTTGCAAAGAGCAGATTACTTGATGAAGTGTGAGGACTACATTAACTGTGGGTATAAGGATATCTTTAACTTTAATTTTTTGATAATTTCATGCATGAATGTAATTTTGATCGTATTACCCCTCCTTCCCTCCTCTTAAGTTTGCCCCTAAATTTCCTAGTCTATAATTTTTATAAATTTTTATAATTTTTATAAATTTTTATAAATTTCCTGGTCTATAATTTTTTAACTATTATTGTTATGTATAAATATTATATACTTAATATATTAGTGTTGCCTGTCTGAACAGGGATATTAAGCTGTTTGTGATTTTAATTTGAGGTATTTCATTTTGTTAATTAATTTTATTCACAGGTATGTTTTGGGTTTCCTAGCAAAACTTACTGGTGTATAGAAAACTTAATAATCTTTGTATCCTAAACTTACAAATTACTGAATCAATCAATTCTAACAGACTCTTAGTGAAGTCTAGATTTGTCCAGTATGTAGAGTCTTACTATCTGCAAACAGTGATCATGTGACTGCCCACCTTCCTATTCATATCCCTTTTGTTTTTTTTAAATGTTTACTTTACTTCACTTTTCCCCTTCTACATGACTTCATTTATGTTTCAGTTAGTCATGCACAGTCCTTTTAGTCTACTTTTATATTTTTATTTTTAATTGCAATTTTTGTACAATATATTTTGATCATCTTCCCCCTTTCCCAATTCTTCCCAGATTCCCCTCCTCCCTACCCACCAATATTGTCTCTCTCTCTTTTGAAAAAGGAAGAAACGAAAATGAAAACAAAACAAGAATCAAAACCAGAAAAATAACAAATAAAAGGATACAGTCAATAGACAAATAAAAATGTCCAAACAAACAAAAATAAAATAAGTCCACAAAAATACCATTGAGTTCATTTCCTGCCGGCCAACCACTCCTAGACTTGAAGCCTGCCTTGGAGTCTTGTTGATAGACCGAGTGACACTCCATTGGAGAAATCAGATTTTCCCTTTATCAGTGGCCACCAGTTCCAGATAGTATCTTGGTTTATAGGTGGCTTGATCTGTGCAGGTCTTACGTGTGCTGCTTCAGTCTCTGTGAGTTCATGTGTGCACCAGCCAAATCATATATGGAAGACACTGCCTCTCTGGAGTCTTTTACCACGCATGCTCTTCCTGCTTCCTTTTCTACAGAGATCCCTGAGCCTTGAGGGGAGAGTTTTGACCCAATTTAGGACTGAGGGCTCCATAGTCTCTCACTCTCCGCACATTGTCCAGTTGTGAGTCTCTGTATCAGCAGCCATATACTGCAAGATGCTTCTCTTATGTGGGCTGAGTGATCTAAATAGCATTATGTTATTAGGAGTAATTTTACTGCTATGTTCTTTTAGCAGAATAATAGTATTAAGTTTTCCCTTAGTCCTCAGACATATCTAATCTTAATGCAGTCTATCTCAACACTCTACCAGTGTCAGGTATGGGTTCCATCTCATGGATGGTCCTTAAATCCAATCAAAAAAGTGGTTGAGTCACAATTACATCAGTTTGTCTTGCAGGCATTTTAGTTGTAGGTCACAGTTTAAAGCGGGTGATTTTGATGTTTACCTTTCTTCTCTGGTTGTGTGTAGAGAAACTAGCAGGACCCTGAGCACAATAATGATGTTTCTAGTTAGGCACCTACTCAACTTTTCCATATTCAATCAGGTTTTTCATGTTTAATGAGATATTTAAATGTTGTCTTCAGCAATAGGACCTGACCATCAGATTGTAGTGAGCAACCAATAGCCTTGGCAATAGCTGTGATGTTTGGGGGGCTTAATTAAGCCCTTTTGGCCAATGACTCAACAAACTGTAAACTATTGCCAGCACTGGAGGTTTTACTTGGTGGATTAAGATGTCTAGTTGGAGCAATGTCTCCTCCATTATTTGGTGACTTCATTTATATTTCTTTCATATACGTATGCATTTAGCTAACACCTATATTCTAAGAGAAAGTGTAAAAAATTTGACCTATGGGGTCTGGATTACCTCAGGATGATTATTTTTCTAGCTCCATCCATTTGTATGCAAATTTATTTTTTTTGTTTTGTTTTTCGAGAAAGGGTTTCTCTGTGGCTTTCGAACCTGTCCTGGAACTAGTTCTTGTAGACCAGACTGGCCTCGAACTCACAGAGATCTGCCTGCCTCTGCCTCCCGAGTGCTGGGATTAAAGGTGTGTGCTACCACTGCCCAGTGCAAATTTCATTTTTTAAACAGCTGAATAATATTCCTTTGTGTAAATTATATATTTTTATTATACATTCATTAGTTGATGGACATTTAGGCTATTTCTAGCTTTTAGCTATTATGAATAGAGCAGTAGTGAACATGGATGAGCAAGCATCTCTGTAATAAGATGTCGAATCTTCAGGCATATGCCCAAGAGTTGTATAGCAGTATCTTGAGGTAGATCAATTCCCAGTGTCCTAAAGAACTAGCACACTGATTTCCATAGTGGCAGCACCAGTTTGCATATTGACTCCATGGAGAGCCTTACCCTCTCTGAGGAATGAATGGGGTGTGGCATGGGGGGAAAGTGGAAGGAGTGGGAACTGGAATTGGTATGTAAAATTAGAAAAGGTTGTTTTTTTAAAAAATAAGTTAATTGAAAAATAATTCCATAGCTAATTTCTTCATGGATTTTATCATGAAGGATTTTGAATTTTTTAATGTTTTTTTCTTCATTCATTGGAATGATCAGATAGCCTTTTATATTTCATTGTGTTTGTGTGTTATGTTACACTATAAATTGTTGGATTTTAGTTTATTATCTAAGTAAAACTCTGTGAGTGTTGTGAAATAGGTAGGATTGCCCATATCCATAGTGGTATAGTTTGCTAGGAATCTTGCTCTTACCCTGCAAATGTTACAACCTACATGTGACTGCAGAATGCCCTCCCCCGGAGTTGTGGAGGTCGATGCCAGAGCTTGTGGTTTCTCATTATGTTTCTGTCTCAGGTCTATGATTCTTACAATGGTCCACTCTCACTTCCTAGTTCCAGTATTCTCCCATGGCCATTCATCTCAGAATATAGCTGCATCCACTGTCATTGTTGCATGGAGAGCGGGGGGAGGGCCTTTGTTTGACCTGGCCACCTGACTAGCTTACACCCGAAATAACCACACAGAAACTGTATTCACTTAAACACTGCCTGGCCCATTAGATCTATCTTCTCATTGGCTAATTCTTACATCTTAATTTAACCTATTTCTATTAATCTGTGTATTGCCATGTGACTGTGGCTTACTGGCAAGATTCTAACCAGCGTCCGTCTCAGGCAGGAGATCCATGGTGTCTGCCACTCTGTCCTTCTTCCCAGCATTCATTCTGTCTACTCCACCTACCTAAGTTCTGTCCTATCAACAAGGCAAAGGCAGTTTCTTTATTCATTACCCAATGAAAGCAACACACAAACAGAAGGAACTCCTACACCAGTGGTTCATCCTTACAGACGAGGGCATGGCATGGTGCTCTCTTCCTTCATTCTGAAATGTCAGGATTAGTGGTTTTATATGCTAACCCAGGAATTTCTCTTTAGTTTGAATTCCACTAGGAAGGTCAAGGAAAACAGTTTAAATTAGAGACAAGAGGAGTAGAATGTAAAATTCTATTTAGAAAATTGTTACTCTTTTATTAAATGTGCTTTGGTTGGCCTATTCTTTGAAACTGCAAACTTGGTAAAAAAAAATTTAAAGCTTTTTTTTTTTTAACTAGTTTTGACATTCTGGAAATTATCATTGGTACAACAGTAGTAGTAAACTTTATGCTGAAGTTAATATATTGAATGTATTTTTCTGTTTCCTCTTTTCTTTACAGTTCATAACAAATTCATGAGTTTTTTTCCTTTTAGTCAGGAACACATTAATACTTTTATTCTATAGGAAATGTAGGGGTCCCATAACTTCCACTCGCATGGATATTTCCATTCATGTATTTGATGGAGGAAGTCTACAGCACATAAATCTCATTCCCAGAGCTTGGATTATATTAGGAAATGGCCATTTGGAATTATATTTATTCTTTTCTGTGTTGATAATGATTAATAAAATAATTTCCAGTCAATTCAGCATAAAGTCTTTCTGTAAATGATTTGGACAGTAATTGAAGGGAAGAAAGGATTAGATGGGCTGGTTTTCCTTCTTTTGACTCTGCATTGTGAGCATCTGAGTATTTACTGCTACTAGTTGCACAGAGGTAAAGGAAAATGTACATCTGACTCCTTGGCAGGGAGTTATGATTGTAGACATAAAAAAAGAGAAACTGTATTCAGATGAAAAGTTTATTGTCAAATTCTAATTCAATACAATGTTCTGATTCTTCTGTCTAGGAAATCATGACAATAAATTTAATAGTAATACAGAGCTCCAGTGGTAACATAAAAGATGAAAATATTCTCAATTTCCACCCAGGAAACAATCAAATTCTTAATTGGGTTATGGAGTGTGTTAGAATATTACTAGAAAATTGTGACTCCTAAACTACATCCTGTGCTTCCTGGATAAGTTTTTAATCAAAAATTAAAACAGCATGAGGAAAACCTCAATGGTTTTCTCAGAGAAGTTCTAAATATTCATCTTAATTTCCCCAACCAAAACCATACATTTTAAATATTGTACTTCTGAATATAGTTCCAATACATTTACTTAATTTACTATCTTTTGTCCAAGAAGCTCAGCATCAATGGAGTTCTACAAAAAGATCTGGCACCAAAACAACATTAAAATAGTAATTCAGTTAATATGAAAGAATATAACACCTACTGGCAAAATAAGGAACCACATTAAATGTTTGATTGTCTTACTATGCATCTACTTTCTTCTTTGGTTTAGTTCTTATCTTGGTTTATCATATTTTTTACCGACTTCTCAATAAAAATAATGGTATCTTTGTTCTTGGACATATGTGTATAGTGGAGTGTTGCTATCTATGTAGGCAGAACCTGAATTCATTTCCTCCTTTTCATGGTAACCTCTGGATTCAGAGTCTCTTGTCTCCTTATCATCTACATATTGACTATATATTCTGGTGGTCCCTGAAGAATCAGATCCTGGATCCTGCCCTTGTCTTCCCTCACCCAATGTGGTGGCACTTGGTAAATAGTTACACTCTTCAGTTCTCATACAGCATAGGCTCTGAAAAGAGCTGTTGAGAGATCTTTGATTTCTATTTCTACTGCCACTTGACAACTGGTAGCTATCATTTGATTGGCCATGGTTATAGACTTGCCTTTTATTAGTGCTGAATCCAGATTGATTTCCAATTGAATTTGATTCTGAATGGTCCTGACATAATATATATTGACTATGGCCAAAACCAGATTGGTCATTTGGCTGGTTTTGAGTAGTTTCTTGTTTTCCTTTCAGACTGTATCTGTACTTAACATCACAGTCATTCAAATGCTCAGGTGTTACTCCAGAATGGCCAAGACTAGACACTAGCATTGCACTTGTACTAGATCCAGTCAGACTGTAGTAATCAACGGGCTGCCCATGATCTGTATCTGATTCTCTATATTTTAACACCGGCCCTCCCATTTGTTCATTTGCTTCGGATCCTACATGGTGAGAAAGACAGAAAGACTGTCTTGACACTTGTGTGTTTATAGTTCTATGTGATGACCTCAAAGGACTAGAATTGCGACTGCTAGTTCTGCTGCCTCCAGAAGGTCCATATCCTGATTGTCCATAGTCATAGTCTTCACGGCCATAGCTGCCATGTCTCCAATGTTGACTAGAACTATATTGGTTGCCAGTACTGTGTGACTGAGTATGCCTTTTATCAGACTGTACATGTGCTTGGCTTGATTGTTTGCTTAGACCATGCCTTGTCTGCCAGTGAGTATTATGTGATGCAGTATGACTATAACCCAACTCTCCATGATGTGATATAGAGTCTCTATGAGACTGAAGCCCACCATGGCCCGTAGTGGATGCTGAGTATCTCCTTGATACTACTGAGTGTTCCTCCTGCTCACTGGAATCACTGCGAACAGGTGTCTCCCTAGGACTTCTCCCAGACCTTGATTCTGAGGCTTCATCATACCCAGACTGGGGCTGTCTACTACGGTCACTAGATTGCCATTGAGAACCCCTCTGGCTTCTGTGAACTGTGGACCCAGAATCTCCATGCTGAAGTCCACCATGACCGCTAGTGGATCCTGAGTATCTCCTTGATACTGTAGAGTGTTCCTCACCCTCACTAGACTCGGAGTGAACAGGTGTCCCTCTGGGTCTTCTCTGAGAGCCAGTATGTGAGGACTGTTCGTGCACAGACTGAGCCTGTCTACTGCTGTCCCTAGATTGCCTTTGAGGACCT